>OX101788.1:29290770-29538673 GCA_944452715.1 Ophion slaviceki | reverse complement strand
TTGGTTCTCGTGTTGTTTCGTGATAAGTGGACGTCATTTAATAATCAATGTAACTTCCATCTTTGTGAGAAGCGCTCCTTCCGATGCAATTTGTTACAGTAGTTGCGAGGTCGCGGATTGGTGATTGAGAACCGTATGGATCTTTGCCTGTTGAACGTAACGGCACTTTATCCTTGCAGAGCTGAGTACCGCATGTACAAGGTGTACACTTGTGCAGCATCTCGTCAAAGATCCCAAGAAGTCTCGCAGACATCAGTTGTACGGAAGGGCACATCGGCAAAAATGTTATTCTTCTCGTCTGCAAGCGAAGCACGGTAAGCACGGTTGCTTTTTTTTTACTTTGAATTATTTTCACGTCTCGTCTCTTTTGTGTGTTCTGGAAGGAGGAAAACTAGAGAGGGAGTGAGAGCGGCAAATAGCGCCGTATCGTTTTGACGTTTGGTAACGGTATAAGTAATACGCAAGCATAAAAGCGGCGGAAGACAGATGCATGGAACACGCAAGCTTGTTCAGGCAACCGAGAGAAAATATTCTCGGTCCTCTGTGCTCTCGGCATGAGATAATGGCTCTACATAACACAAACTGCATTCTAATCGCGCTTCCGTTTACTTATTGTGTTATAGTATGAGGATGAGAAGCTCGGCTGCCAAAAGACTGCGCAATCCGTCGAGAGAATCGATTTTGCATAATTATGCGTTACATCGGATATCACGGTAGAATAGAAATAATTGTTATTTTCAGCTAATTAAATTCGTATTCATGATTGTAAATTTAGAGGAGTTTGTGCATTATCGAGTGAGGATGTCGAGAATGTTTGTCGAGTGGGAGTTGATAATCTGGGAAAGAGATATTCTATCGTTTTGTTGAATAGCATCACGATGTCAATTGTGATGCTATTAAGGCGTTACCCCCACTTGTAGCGCAAAAAAAGGCCTTTTTCATGATTTTTTTTAAAGAAAACTACAAAACTTTTTTAATCGATCAATATACCATCTTAAAG
Source organism: Ophion slaviceki (assembly GCA_944452715.1). Classification (NCBI taxonomy): domain Eukaryota; kingdom Metazoa; phylum Arthropoda; class Insecta; order Hymenoptera; family Ichneumonidae; genus Ophion; species Ophion slaviceki. The sequence continues at coordinate 29,537,673 of OX101788.1, read as the reverse complement.
AACACATCTTGAAGAACTTTCAGTAATTTTTTTATTGAAAAATATTACATTGTTTAGTGGCAAATGGCCGTCAATGAAATAATGTTTTTATATACACGGTTTGCGGTGACCAACATTGCGGCGAAGTGGATCATTGGAAAAAAATGCGGATGGACTTAGTGAAATATAAATATAAACTAGTCTTTAATCGAAGGATTTTAAAAAAATATTCATTTTTTACAAAATGGCGGACAGTCAAAGTTAATGGTTCGATTTTAACGAAAAAAACGGCCGTTTTTTGGCTATAAAACGGCCATTTTTTTCGAAAAAAAAAATCGAACGATTAAAGACTACATTTTTTATGTATTAAATAAGCCTGCAAAATTTCAAGAAGATCGGTTCATTAATGTTCGAGTAATCTTGGTCACCGACTTCAGAAATGCCATTTTGAGAAAAACGCGTTTAAAGTTTCAATTTCACAACGGATTCTTCTCTTTCAACGCTCATATCTCAGTCAATTTTTTTCGGATCGACTTGAAATTTTCAGGACATATTCTCAGATACTTATACTTCAAAAAAAGGCAATAAAAAAAAATCGATTTTTTTCAAAATCGCAAGTGGGGGTAACCCCTTAAGGACTTAGGCCACAGTAACGGGTATAAAATCGTGTTCGAATTTAACATTTTTTTTCGCATGAAAAAGTGATTCACTCACAAAATTAATTACACATCTATTTATTATGAATATCAAGCTGTTAGAAATTTTTTTATTTTTTTGATGTACAAAATGGTCAACTACTAATATTTTCTTTTGTTGTCTTTTTTTTAGGCGCTCCGCGGCGTGACATTAAGCATCCACAATTTTTTACCTAGAACAAAAAAACAAAAATTCTCGTCAATCTACATTAGAATACCTTGAGAAGTACGTGAGGAGGTAAAAAAATATCGTTTTATCTAAAAGTTGTAGGTATTTGAACTTGAGAAATGAATTTTCAGTGAAAAATTTCGTTATAACTGCTCGTAAAATGAAAAGTTTTCGATTGATCGGAAATTCCGTACGTCATTCTCTGCGAAATGCAATTAGGAACATAACTTTTAAATTTGAAGTGAATCGAGTGAAAATTGTTGAAGTTATTTGTCACACCAATTGGATTAAAACTGTTTCGAGAAGTGTCGAGTAGTCGGCCATATTGTACATCGAAAAAAAAATACATATATATATTTTCTAACAGCTTGATATTCATACTCGATAGATGCGTAATTAATTTTATGAGTGAGTCCCTTTTTCATACGAAAAAAAATTGTTAAATTCGCATATGATTTTATACTCGTTATTGTGGCCTAAGGCCTTAAGAGCAAATTTTCGAGGGCTCAGAAGTCTTTCTTTTTCACCCCAAAAAAGTTATTTAAACGAATCAATTAAATGCGGAACATTGAGCGCATTTTTAGTCGTAAAAATTACATCCTGAGCAGAAACATCGTGTCAGCAGTGATTATGAAAGGATCTTCTCACTTTAGACGCTTGAAAAAGGCTATTTTCATGATTTTTTAAATAGGTTTATATAATAGATAGTGATATAAAAGTTGTTACACTTAATAAATACACTTTAGAAGTACAATAAAGAATTTTTTATGTATTTATGTAACCCAAACAAACTTTAAACGCGTTTTTCTCGAAACGTTTTTCGATGGGTTGTTGATAAAATATTCGAAACTACTGAACTGATCCTTGTGAACTTTTAACCACATATTCTTTACAACTATAGCTATAGCGCATGTCAATGATTTTTTTAAATTTTGATATTCACTATTTGTTTTGTCAAAAACGGTGAAAGAACACTTTTTTGTTTTTTCGAAAAATGTCCGCCATTTTGTTATTTTTGCATATATCAAAAATCGTATGATATGCGCTATAGCCATTAACAGACTGAATAAAAAACCGTTTGATTTTTTTGTTTCGGATGATCCATCTCCGAGATTTCATCAACAACGCAGACCTACAATTTTTTTAGGAAATTTCTTAAACTACCATTTTCGTCTATAAATAGTGGCTTAAATGAATAATTTTTTTAAAATGTATTTCCAAAGTGTATTTATTAAGTGTAACAACTTTTATACCAATATCTATAATATAAACATATCAAAAAAAATTCATGAAAATAACTTTTTTTAGCATCTAAAGTGAGAAGACCCTTTAATAACCTCGAAATTAACCTTTATACATTTTCAGAAAAATCCAGGTACTGATATGGCATTTTGATTCGTTATTTCAGATCGGCGATTTTATGGTCCCAAGGTCCGAGAGTTTACGTCAAAATATCAAACCGAGGGTATTCATTTGGACTTGGATAAAATACTAGAGGATTCATAGTTTTCCCTTTTAGAGGAAGTATTTTCTTATGATGAAAAAACATCCGTTTAAGGCGGTGTTGTTGTCTAGAAATTTGAATAAACCTGTTATTTAATTTTCATTTTATTATTATACAGACCTTTTTGAACACGTATGTGAATACCGTTAAATAATACTAACAAAATTAGCCGAGTTATAGAAATGATAAGGGGTCCACTCGGGGAGTGCCGTCGAGACGCAGCAACTGTAAACGCGTTTTTCTCGAAACTATGGTTTTCAAATCGTCAACCAAGATATCTCGATAACCAATTAGCCGATCGAGCTCAGATTTGGCATACACCTTCAATGGAATGTTTTTCGACGTTGGTAGTAGAACTGAGTAGAAATCATTTATTTATTTATATATTACTCGTAGAATGGTCAGAAAAATAGGAGAAATTGATTATCAAAGTCAAGCATGCCGTCACATTGTGATTTTTTTTCCGAATTTGATAACAAACATCGGAAAACTCATACAGATTAAAAATATGTATCATTTGATTAGGGTCAAATAGTAGACCTTCAAACCAAAAAATATTTCATTTAAGAGGCTATACCATACCAGTGTGACACTTTAAAAAAATCGATTTTTTTGCCTTTTTATCATTATCATTTATATCATTTATGTCAATATCACTTTATCTTGCAAAAACCGATGGTTAAATCTTTAAACGCGTTTTTCTCGAAATGAGATTTTCCAAATTTGCTGACATTGTAACTCAAAGAGCAATTATCCGATTGACTTGAAATTTGAACGGAGTACTCTTCAATATATTTACTCGACAATGACGTAGGATATTTTTGATTGGATGAAAATTGACGATTTGGCATTGAAAAAAACGACCATTTTATAGGCAAGAAAACAGACTTTTTTTCATAACCACGCCATTTTGTTAGATTTTGATATTTTTCGAAAATCCTACGTCATTGTACAGGAAATACCTTCCCGTTTAACGACATTTTTTCTTTTTCGGTTTCAGCTACTCAATCGGCTGGAATCATGTCAGCAGTGGAGGAACTTTTTTTTGGCGCCTCCGAAGGCAGCGCATAAGTCGCTTGGATTTCAATATTTTTCTATGAAAAAATTATGTAATATAGGTCAAATATAGCCAAACATATTCTTAATTTTCCGAAACATTTAATTGAGTACTTTTCTTCCAAAAAATTCCCAAAAGTCACCCAAATCTTCAGCGTTCGCACTGGTATAGCCCCGTAAACAAATGATTTCTGTTGGTGGAAAGACAACGGCCAATAACTTAGCTTCGCACACCATTACTGTTCCAATTAAATTTCGAATCGATCCCAATTATATACCAACGAGTTCTATTAGCCTTTAAAGAGAAATACAAGCACGATCTACAACGAAATCGCGAAATTGACATAATTTTATTCCAGCTCGGGGAGAAAAAGTCGGATCGAAGTTTTTACGCGGTGGTGATCGTAAAGTAGCTCTTTCCAACGGGAGCGCACGTTCACGAGACTTCCTGTCCAACAAGAGCTTGAGTGAGACATCATTAAGCGGAAGGAAAGACGGACGTCGCGAGGACTGTCGATAAATCTGGCTTTTTCCCTCGGAGCACGAACGAGCTACACACAGACTTTGGCCATTGTGGTCATGGGGTAGAAGGAGCATCGCGTAGTCGAAGGAACAAATATATTTGCCTCGTCAGTCAGTCTCGCCAGCAAGAAACGAAGATTTAACGCGAAAAAGTGATATTCCGAATTTCCAAATTCCGAATTTCTTTTCTGGGAACCGGTTGGTGAAAAAGAAACGCCTTTTTTTAACACAAAGGTACGTATATTGCGAGTCTTTAGAAAAAATCACCAAAAAATACAGGAGAAATAACAAAAACATGGCCGCCGGCAGGTGATGGCAATTTTTCGCAACTTTTGGCGGTGGACACTCGCCTGCTTAAACGGTCCATGCAAAATCTCAAAACCAAATGGGTTATTCAAGTTAATAATAAAGATGAGTCGTTGACGATCGTCAATTTTGGAAATCATTTTTTGTTAACCATGTGGCGACGAATTGAAACTCGAGTATACAAAATCTATGAAAAAAGTCGTAATTTTTACATAACTATTGAAAAGTGAAGATCAATTTTTGAAAAGTGAGATCGTCAACGACCCCCAAATGTTTCTCATTATATCTACTGCAAATTTGGAAACAATCCCTCAAGTGGTTCTCGAGATATCGTGTCCACCGACTTTGCAAGCGCTCTTTCGAGAAAAACGCGTTTAAGGGGGTATCCCTCTCTGGAAACGTCGAAAAATCGTTTCTTTTGCACATTGTTATAGCGTGAACTTTTAAGAATATTTTAAGACCAGCCGGACCCTGAAATTCTAAAAATTCACACTATTGACTTGAATTTGCACAGATAGCGTTTAAACAGTAGTCGTTTTCGGTTCACGAGGGCATTTTTTAATTGAATGAACCATTTGTTAAGGCGGGATATACATTTACAGGCAGGAAAAAAATAAGCAATATTGAGGGATTTTTTAAACTAAGAAATAATTATTCGGCAATTATCAAACTTTAGGTATACTTTAATAGTATATTTAAGTATACGAAACGATTTTTAAAAAATAATCAATCATCAAAATGGCGGAGCTGTTGCAGAGTATTACAGAGAGGTCACCGCGGGAGTTGCGAATCGGCGTGCTGACTAGCTTCCCGTAAACTTTGAGTTGCAAAAAATTTCAATCATTTTTTCAGTTAGAACATGTATAGTTTCTATGTGACGGTAATTAAAATGAATAAAATGCAAATTTGGAAAATGGCACGCATTTACAAAAAAAAATCAACATTTCGTGCAACATTTCTGTAAAATGTGGATTAAAAAAGTAGTTTTTTATTCCAATTTTTCAAAAACAATTTTCGTCAAGTAGAAGGTACCAATATTATCAATATTTCTACCAAGTTCCAACTCAATCGGCTTAATAGTTTTTGAGTAATCCTGCACGCCAATTTCGATAATGCAGTTTTGAGAAAAACGCGTTTGAAGTTCTCGCCCACTCCGAATCCGAGCGGTGAGGCGCAGCGTTGATGGGCTGTAACGTTTGAAGTTTTTCGACTTTCGCTTTGAAACTTTGGAAAAATATTCTACATATATAGTTCTATGGTGTAAATAAGAAAAAAAAAAGAAATCGACTTTTCGATCGTTGTAAATGTATTAATAACAATGACTTCCAGCCTTAATAACAATGACTTCAGTATGCTGTTTTTCACGATAAAAATGAGCTTTTTTTGAGAAGCTGTCATTTTACGTATTTTTCGAAATTTCGAAAAAGTGGATCACGAACCCATAGCCGGTTGAATATATTCGAAGAAAATTATTTTCGTTTTCGTTTCAAATTACATTTAAGCCTGTTAGAGATCCTGCCGTTTCGGATCTCGCCGCTGGAAGACTGCTACGCCAACTGCAGCACCACGAACACTTTGAAATATTTTCTTCCAAAAAACATTACATTGGAACCACAAACATGTGTACAACATGCTGGAAAAAAAATTAATGTATTCCAACCATTGTGTTACTAGAAAAAGTTCATCATTCTGACTCTTCAAATTGGGCTTTTCGAAAATGCAACTTTTTGCCCCAGCTAGGTAGCCCGTTAAGGCCTCAGGCCACTCTAGAGGCCGAAAAATCGACTTTTTAGGGATTTTTTTTAAGAATAACTACAAAATAAATCGAGTTTACAAAAAAGAGTGTTCATCATACACATGAGTGACTGTATACAATAATTTTTTTGAAGGGATTAATTTGAAAATGGCGGCAGTGTAGCGTTTATCTCAAAACTGCATTTTGTAGGTTGGCCGGAAACATAACTCACAATTTTCAACCGATTCACTTGAAATGTTGAATATATCTTGAAAACTACATTGTCTAAGGACGTACGTAGGATTTTTTTATATTGCATAGTTCATTTGTTATTAACAATTACCTGACGATTTTTTTAGGTAAATTTTTGGAAAGTGAAAAATTTTCCTAAAAAATCGTCAGATAATTGTTAATAACAAATGAACTATGCAATATACAAAAAAAATCCTACGTACTTCCATAGACAATGTATTTTTCAAGATATATTCAACATTTCAAGTGAATCGGTTGAAAATTGTCCAAGTTATGTTTCCGGGCAGCTTAAAAAATGCAGTTTTGTGATAAGCGCTACACAGCATCCATTTTGAAATTAATCGCTTCAAAAAAATTATTGTATACAGTCACTGATATGTACGATAAACACCCTTTTTGTAATCTCGATTTATTTTATAGATATTCCGAAGAAAAAAATCCCTAAAAAGCCTGATTTTTTGGCCTTTAAATTGGCCTAACCCTTTAAGTCGCTTATTGAGAGACCTCGAATTCAAATCCGCGAAAAGAGATTTTGTAAAATAATGAAAATAAGGAAATAAAAATATGAAAAAAAAACTTCCGTTGCATCGCAACGATGCAAACTTCAAGACCATACTTGAGCTTCGTTTCGTGCTCTCCATCTCATCCCTCGCGTGCAGCAAATTCTCGAACTCAGCTCCATATACAGATATACAAAACTGCAAGATTTTCACATCGCGTTATTTTCAATCAGGATAAGGGAAAACGATCGTGAAATCGCGGTAATCCGATTATACGTTCGCGAGTTCGGGGACCGGAAGGAGACACGATTCAACGACATTCAATAATTGTTCACGACGTATAAGAATACGAGATTTTCGGAGACGCGAGGCAAGGCCGCGAGTCAGCGCCATTCGAGCATTAAAATCTGCGATATTACGAGCGATGCCGTGGGAAGAAACGCTCGCAGGGGAAGCATAAGAAGGAGATCGAACTCAAGGGAGAAGGACGAGGAGAACATCAGGATTTATGAGGGAAATGAAAGAAGTTTTTCGCTGGGTTTTTCGTAATATAAGAGCGAAGGAGCGCCATAAATGTGAGCGGGAAGGAGGGAGAAGTGGTGGATAGCGAGCTGTTGAGGAAGAAGGATAAAAGGAAGTTGAGCACCGACGAGAGGCATTCTTCCAACAGACAAGGTCCGCGAAGGGACTTCCTCGTCGGAGAACAAACCAGCTATCATTTCGCATCCAGGGAGCAATCCTTGCGAGTGAAAAGAAACAGCCCCGATAAGGACGACAACGAGGAGGCTCCTTTGCGTCATTCGTCGGATCTTTTTTACGATGATGATGGTCATCATGGTTGTTACGCATTATTGACTTGGAAATTCCCTCACTTTTCCAGCCTTTCCACACAAGTTCCGCAAATACTCCGGGGAAATTGGGGTCGAATAAAGAACAGAATTTTTTTCAAGATCTAATATACGAACATGTTAAATATTTAAATTTAAAAAAAACCGAAATTTGAAAAATAATTTAAAAACTGTAAAGTAAAAAAAAATATATTAAAATCAAATACAGAACCTGTTATTCATTGTATGTGTACTTGTGTATCGAAAAATCGAATGCAAATGCATAGAGCTTTAGAGTAAATTAGTTTATAGTTTTTGAAGTTTTCCATGTTTGACACTGACATAACTTTTTTTGTATACAATGAAGAATAATGTAAATATTAAAAATACGAAAAATAATTTGTGTTTATACTTTTCAGTTTTTATTTCAAGGCGGTTTCATGTTTCGCAATTATTGCAAAAAGTAAGTTCTGGAAAAATTTTAGAGAATTTTCAAAAATTCCCTGACTTTTTGTGATTATTCCAGGAAGAAAGAAATTCTCTGACTTTTCCAGGCTTTCTACTCAAGTTTCGCAAATATTCCAGGGAGATTGTGGTCAAACGTAGAACATATGTTTTTCACGAACAAAAATATACAAATGTTAAATATGAAAATTAAGAAAAAAACTGACATTTGGAAAATAATTCAAACACTGTAAAGTAAAAAAAAATATTGAAAGCAAATACAGAGCCTGTTTTTTTAAATTATAAACAGACACTTTTACGTCGGTGCTAATAAAATATATATATATATATATATCACTTATCTACAATGATAATTGTGTGGTTGTGTATTGACAAATCGAGTGCAAATGCATAGAGCTTTAGAGTACCGTAGTTTATAGTTTTCGAACTTTTCAATGTTTGGCACTGACATAATTTTTTTTAGTATATAATGAAGAATAATATAAATATTAAAAATATACATAATCATTTTTGTTTACTTTTCAGTTTTTATTTCAAGTCGGTTTCATTTTTCGCAATTCTTGCAAAAAGTAAATACCGGAAAAAAGCCAGAAAATTTTCAAAATTTCCTGACCTTTCCCTGATCATTCCAAGTGGATAGAAATTTCCGGACTTTTCCAGGCTTTCCGCACAAGTTTCGCAAATATTCCAGGGAGATTGGGGTCAAATAAAGAACATAATTTTTGTTCAAGATCAAACATATGAAAATGTCAAATATTAAAGTTGAAAACAAAAAATATTAAAACCCAAAAAATAGTTTAAACACTGTGAAGTAAAAAATATATATATTGAAAGCAAATACAGACCCTGTTTTTTATTACAAACAGAAATTTTTACGTCGGTGTTAATAAATAAAAAGATAAATATAAACACTTATCTACAATAATCATGATGTGCTTGTGTATCGAAAAATCAAATGTAAACGCATAGAGCTTTAGAGTACATTAGTTTATAGTTTTTATAGTTCTCCATATTTGGCACTGCCATAACTTTTTTTGTATATAATGAAGGATAACATAAATATTAAAAACATGCATAATGATTTTTTTTACTTTTTCCAGTTTTTATTTCAAGTCGGTTTCAATTTTCGCAATTCTTGCAAAAAGTAAATACTGGAAAACTTCCGAGAGAAAATATTGCTATCAAGCAAGTGAAAAGAGCCTGCGTTACAGAAGAGGATGAAAATCGTGATTATCATCACGATTGTGAAGACGTTCGACTTCGAAAACCGTCGTCACAGTACAATGTGATCCCCACCTACCCAATTTCACATAAACCCCAATGTCTTCACCAAAACTTTTCACCATCCTGTCCAAGAACCCAAAAATTTGGACAAAAAATTCTATCTATAAAAATTCAAGGCTATCAGCATGGAAAGAAGTATCCATGCTGATAGCCACCATTACACAGATACGTAAAAAGTTCCAAAATATCATGTCCCCATACGTATGCCTGTCCCCAGGCAAAGCAACCATCTAGGACCTCCAAGGGATCATTTGCATAGAGGTTAGAGTTTTTGTCGTTCTCGGAGTGTGTGATATACTCCTCACCGTTTATGTCCGCTCTCCCAAGTTCTCCAGCACCCGCTGCAACCTCTCTTCAATGGCCACGCGATAATTCACAAAGCGCGGAGACTCCTACCTCCGACCACAAATTTTTGCTCTTAAAAAGCGTCTAGAAGAAAAATACAGGGCTAAAAACGAAAAGGAAATTGAAAAAAGTACCCTCGAGTTGGCGGTTCGTGAAGCAGAAAGCAGGAGCGAATCGAGCGAAATGCAAATGCAATCGTATTTGCCTTTATTTTTCTGACATCGATTATTCTCATATGAATTCGCGATAAATTGAAGTCAAACGGCAATGAAATACACTTTTCTGCGTCTGTGAATTTTTGTCACCAATGCCCGCAGAGCTCGGCAATCCGATTGTCAGCTTATTATATATAACCGTGCACGCCCCAGTTTTAAGGGGAGAAATACACCCAGATGGTCGAAAAAATCGATTTAGAAGCTGTGAACATTCCATCGACCGTAGAAGACCTACACTATGGGCCTGGTATCGATTCATTCCATGTAAGTTGACAAATTTCATGATTTATTCATTCCCAAATTTTCAAACGCGTTTTTCTCAAAACCACGTTTTTCAAATCGGTACCCAAAATTTCTCGAAAACCAATGAACCGATTGCCTTGAGGTTTTTTGTGGTTATTCTCTACACCATTATTTAGTACGTGTCATAGGATTTTTTTTCCGTTACTTAGTTTTTGTTTTGTAGGCAAAATAATAACTAATTTTTGGCCCAAAAATCACTATTTATGTTCAAACGTCCGCAATTTTGTCATAAATCGATATTTTCAAAATCGGCTATGACAAGTACTAGATTATAGTATCTAATTTAATAATCTTTTTGGTTTTTTTTTTTCAGATGATTTTTGAAGAAACGCCAGTGGGTACCGTATACGCAGATTTTTTTTACGACGTTCCAAGGGTCATACAATATCCTTGTATATTTTTGATATTTTTAAATAAAGAAAATTAAACATATTTTTGAATGTATATACTTTTAGATAATTAAAACCCCAATCCGAAATTTCAAATAGTTTTCCTTGAAAAAATTCACAAAAATGACCTTTTTCCGGCTCCTAGGTGTATATGTCCCTTTAATCAAATAAATGCGAAGCGTTGAAAGCTTCCCGGTTTCTCAACTTTTCGATATTGAATAAAAACTCAATACCTATTCTTCGTGGCACCCAGGGCACGAAAAAAAACGTTACAAAAATGGAGCCACATTGAATTATGGCAAAACCTATAAAAGTCCCCACTCTTCTATAAGCGGCAAGCAAAGCGTATTCTAAGATGGAAATCGGGTGAACGGATAAGCTGTCAAATGTTATCGATATGCGCGGATATATATACTCGAGCTCAACGAATCTCGAATATATCGTGAGTGTCCCGTAGCACAAGAGATATTCGCGATACTGAATCGAGAGATGTCCAAGGCTCGAGGGGGGGGGGGGGGGGGTCCACAGAAGGGCACACAGGAGAAAAGCCGATAGAGGAAAACGAGATTTATCGTTGCCTACCGGAGTGTGAATTGTCTCCGAGTGGAGTCCTCCAGTGATAGATCAGCCTGGACTTTCGAGGGCCCAGAGAACGAGGAAAAGGGTCGACGGCTCGTTGCTTTGACGTATCGATCATGTGCACCGCACTTACGCGCTTGACACCGAGGCATTCAAAAGCGTGCACGTAACAAGTAAATTCCCGACGCACAAAGGCTTCGTACATCGCGCGTGTCACGAAAAAAGAAAGCTCGGAGATAGTATGGCCAAGTGCTTCAAAAAAGGCGTCGTGATTATGTAGAACGCTATTTTTTTTCCATTTCGTAAGGGGATCGGCCATGAGTGTAAAACTCAGTTTCCGGGACGTTAAGGGTGTTAGAACGGCCGCCATCTTGAAATTAAGGGTGAATTAGTTTTTTTTTAATTTATCTCCGTAACCGTGAGGCTGACAACAAATTTGTGAAGAGCTTTTTGTAGATCATACAATTATCTATAATTTCTTCCTATAACTTTTTGCGGTAGTGTCAATAATAAAAAAGTTCTAAAGAAAAAAAGATGAAAAATTAGGGGATGAAAAACTTTGAGGCAATATTATTAATTAATTTGAAATCTGACAATAAAAATGCTTCTTACCTTTTTTATAGAGCATTTTTTCATAAACAACTCAACCTATTTTTTTGTTCGGTTCGTTTTTATTGATTTTTCAGCGTTATGAAAGGAGTGGAAGGTGAGTAGGTTACGTCGGTATTAAAAAAAATTAGTTTATTTTTTTAAATTATATTGTTAAGTCTTTCAATGATTATTTCGAAATTATCAGTCATCATCACTCTAAAAGCCTTAAGCTTTGGCTGCTTGAAGCCAAACGCGCTGTGCTCGGGTATCTCGTTGCACCGGGTTGAAAAATCAACAGACGGGTATGCATTTTCAGTTCTGTGGAGATAAAATGAAGAAAAAACTCCCGGTCGTCAGAATTCTCGATTGAGTTTCTCCGAGCGCTGGTTAATTAATTTAAAACCGTTGGGGCAAAAAGCTCCGTACATATATACATATATTGGGTGTACAAATAAATTCTCGGCCTTTTTTCATGAAAATGATTATTTATTTTCTTAAAATCAGGGTACAGTAGAACCTTGATTATCCGAACTCAATGATTGTTTTTTTCTCAGTTGATATATCACCCAAAGGTATTTCCTAACATAAAGCTTTTTCTTAACACTTCGAGATATTTAAAAAAAAAACATTATTGTCTATATGTAACTCCATACATTCGTATATACATTGTAGGTCATATATTATTTATATATAACAATAGGTGATTATTTATAAAAAAAATAAAATAATCCCGGGATAAAAATCATAAAATCTATGCTAATTCACATATATGTAATTATAATTGTCAATGATAAATGCAAGTCTTATTTTTTATTATCTCTTGCTTGAAATTGCGAATAGGCGACGTAAAAATACCCAGTAATAATATTTACATAAACTCCCTTGTAGATTAATAGGAATATAAATAGAGAAGATTGCATAAAAATTCATTCTATTGTTCATCATCAGTTGTCTTCTCCGGTCTTCAATAACATGATCAGATATGCGTGGTTTGCTTCGAAACTTTGCGATCAAAGAGAAATCTCCATGAACGTGAATGAAGTTTGTTTTCCGATCGATGTATTGAAAAAAAATTGCGAATGTAACAATGCAGCGTTTGTACGGTGTGCGAGATGCCGTGAAAATTACTGTTTTCCTTGTTTTTACGATGGTTATCACTCTGGCTCGAGTAACATTACACCCGATGTATAAAACAAACGAATACAGACCGAATGATAAAGTATTCAATTCCTTACCCGACGTTTTTCATTTTCATCCTAAAAATGTTGTTGGTTATAAATATTGATACTTGAAAATGTATGTTTATAATCAAGAGATAATTAAAAATATGACTTGCGTTTTCTCATTTTTTAAAAATGAAAAAAAAAAAAAAAAAATTTCGAAGTGAGACTCGAACCAGCGACCCCGCGATTACGAGAGTATATACGAGAAACAACCCTGGAATGGTTTGAAACCCAACCAGAAAATAGTCCCACACAGCTGCTGTTCTTGAAACGAATTCGAGACTTAGTGGCCAAGGAACTTGCAACTACTATGCGACAGCCAAAAAATGATCATTATTTTAAGCCGCAATTGTGATTTAACTGCATAAGTAGTGGTGGTATAAAAATTGAAAATTTCTTCATTGTTAATTGCTATCTAATAAAGAATTTAGGGTCGTTGGATTAATAAAGAGAATTGTTGATACTATTTATATTATATGAGTTGATTCTCCCGCAAATCCGAGATATATTTTCGATTGACGGAATTTTTGATTATCCGAACGATATTCGGCCCCAATTAGTTCGGATAGTCGAAGTTCTACTGTACATTTATATCGGGAAAATAATCTCCGGTGGCTTTGACACATTTCCCCCACCTGTCAGGTAGATTGCGAATTCCTGGCGGTAAAAAGATGGTGGTTTTGAGTCGATAAAGTCGGCAGTGGAATTTTTTACTTCATTGGACATTTTGAAGTGGCTATCAGCCAAATGATGTTGGAGCAATCGGAACAAGTGAAAATCCGATGGAGCCAATTTGGCGAATCTGCCGGGTGTGGGAAAACTTCGCAGCCCAACAAATCTATGGGCTTGAAGATTGTATCGTTGAAATGCAACAAAAACTCTTCTTGGACATTGAAATGCAACAAAATATTCTACTTGGTTTTCTTTTTTCAGATGATTTTTGAAGAAACGCCAGTGGGTACCGTATACGCAGATTTTTTTACGACGCTCCAAGGATCATACAATATCCTTGTATATTTTTGATATTTTTAAATAAAGAAAATTCAACATATTTTTGAATGTATATACTTTTAGATAATTAAAACCCCAATCCGAAATTTCAAATAGTTTTCCTTGAAAAAATTCACAAAAATGACCTTTTCCGGCTCTTTGGTGTATATCTCCCCTTAAACCTGCGAAAGAAGAGTTCAGATGGTACTAAAAATAAATAAATGAAAAAATAAATAAGGATTTTCGTTGCATTCCAACGATGCAAAGTTCAACACCATACTAGGTTGGTATTATACGACACCAGACCCGGAGGGAACATTTTTTCGTTTAAATATTCAATCCAGCTGTTTTTATTCTCAGACCGAGAACGTATTTGTACACCTAATATCTAGGTATACATATATGCGTATATAATGCCTACGTATAAATAGGCAAATTGAGGGGACGTCATCACAACTTCTACCATGGCTGCTCGCGATTCTATGGATCATAAGAGAGGTTCAAAGTGTTAGTTGCAAAATAATCAATTTGCAGGTTATGCGCTCATAGCAGAGGGTTTTACCGGTATGTAGGTCCCGGAAGATTTCATCGCGTTGGGAGAAATTGTAAATGTAATTCGCTTCTAAAGCCGTTTGCCATAAAGATTTAGTAATGGTTTTCTCTCTCTCTCTCTCTCTCTCTCTCTCTCTCTCTCTCTCTCTCTCTCTCTCTCTCTCTCTCTCTCTCTCTCTCTCCCAAGCTTTTGTAGCATCTATATATAAGCATGGATGAGGAAAACTGTATTCGCTTATAGCATAAAGCCATGGCTCGTCGAGGCCGTGACGATATCCCCAGAAACGAAGCTCTAACCGATAAGAACGTGACAGGACTGTAGTATCGATAAGTCCGCGCTCACAGCCACAATTCTGGGAGGATAAAACCAATTTCTCGATTACGCGCTCTACGTGATAACGCTCTACCGAAAGCTGCCACTGTATCCTACACTCGATGTGTGTACTCACTCTGTTGCTATAGATTTTCGATCGCTCACCACCGCATAGCTCTCGTTGGGGGAAATTGTTTTTCCACGAGAACTGCACTAGATTTATCTCCATACAGGAAAATAAAGAACGTATATACCTTGCGTATGAGGCTCCGTGTGTACTTTTCAAAGAGCATTATGTATGGTCAATATTGGCTGGAACGAGTATTTGCTGAAAAAAAATTACTAAGTAAGCGACAGTGAAGCTTCGGTTGCGTAAATTTCGGGAGAATTTCCGCATACAGCACGTTTAGTATACATACAAGCAGAGGAAAAGATTATGGTACATTTTTAAAAATTCATCTTGGCAGGTTCAGCTGTTGCTCGACTGTCAATGATGTAGGATTTAGCGAGTCTGCATACAGTGCACCAACTCATTTATTTGATGTTATGAAAACATCCCCATTTTCAGCGTACCCTTGAATACGAGTATTATGTTCGCATAATGCAAATAAAACGTTTAATTGAAATTATCAAATAAATAAATTGTTTGCTTTAGAGGCTTACGTACACCTGAGGGCTAAAAGTACGATTACGTTTTTAAACAATTTTGTGTATAAAATTGAATTTTATTGAACAATCATGATATACATTTTAAAGTGTGGCATTTTATCTACATTGTGTGAAAATTTGGTTAAAAAATTTCAAACGGTAAAAAAGTTAAGGTCGTTTTCATGGGACGTGTTTTTGTTGACAGCGTTTGCGGTACCAGACGTGCCTCTGCCATTTTATATAAAAAAAAAACATTTGCTTCTTAAAGTCGATAGATAAAACTAGTACATATCGAGTCGTAATTGAAAAATTAGCCGGGATTCGAACCCGGAACTTTTCGATTGCCGGTCGACTGCCCCGACCACTGAGCCACGCCAGCCCGCTTACCTCACCTTTCTCGGACAGTCTCGATATTCGTAACGCAACGTTACAACATACAAATAAATATCCAAAAGATTTTTCAATCATCTTACTAATTACTTCAAAATGTTTTCTTTTATATAACCCTGATTTTCGATCCGTCACAGTACTCTAACCCTTTAATTTTATTCACAACCCAATACTCCAGTATTTACTATATGCATCTTAATTATTTACGTAAACTGTTTCTAAATTTCGATACTCTTATACCGAGCTACGCTGAAGATATGCAATCCTGATGTATCGAGTAACTATTTCAATGTCGACCTTTAGGTCCACAAGCATCAACAAGTTACTAATACGTGTGCAATGGCAGTGAACATCTAGATGGGGCCGATCAGAGTGAAAAGTCATCTTGATATAAGTTGACCAAGAATCAAGAAGAAAAAATGAAAAATAAAAAAATAGTGAGCGAAAAACTGCGAAAATTTTTGGAAAAAAAACAAACTTCCTTCCCATCGCTCACTATTTTTTTATTTTTCAATTTTTCTTCTTGATTCTAGGTCAACGTATACACAATATTGCACAAAGTAAAAATATGTTTGATTTTTTGCTTCAGGTCACCTGTCCGGGACCTAGGACTTTCGCAAGCGAAGAATGTCATCGCCCGCACACCGACATACGTGGCTCCTCCCACTCCCACAACCATGTTTTGTCAAACTTTCAAAAATATTTTGATGTTCAATAAAGACCGCTTAGTCAACATACCAAATATCAACATTCTATATTTAATACTTTTCGCATAAAAAATTGGTGAAAAATCGAACATTTTTTGGCCCAACAAGGCAGAACCTTCCCTCGAGGCTTGCAAGCTGTTCGGTATGCATAGCAAAGTCATCACGCGGTAGGTCTGTTATTCGATAGAGCTGTCACTTAAGACTCTCAATTTGAAGGAGTTTTTTAAATTCAGCGCACTTGTCGTTTAATGGAGCCATTTTCTGGTTAAGTTATCTTTGACGAGAGTTTTCTTCCAGTAAAGAATGATCAAAGTCGAATATCATCAATTTCTCCGCGATGTACCGTGGTGGAGTTGGAAACGTAATTACGGTGTGCATACTGGCTCTATCTCCTACAAATGAAGAGAAGAGATGAGCGTCTATTTGCGTTACACCAAAGGAATTTCGCATTCACACTCCGGCAATCGATGAAGCCAGAATCACGTCGGGAATTCTACTTGCCTGCGGAACCGAAATACATGTAGTGCTCCGTCAATGAGGGCACACCAAAGCATATATATATATATATATATATATATATATATATATATATATCATCTGCACCCACTGCGAAACTCCGTTTATAGAATAGTGCCCGTGATGATACAGATGGAAAGCGGAAAACTGCCGCTATCGATCGATTGATATCCCGAACCTAATCAAATCCCTTGTAGGCTGAATGAGCGTCCACGGGACCGCTATAATTTTCCTCGCATTCGCAATAAACCAGCCAATAAATGCAAATGCATATATGAAGAAAAAAGGATGCATATGAACGTATCTATTGATAATGCTGGGGATTTCGGAGGCAACTGGAGATAGGTCAATTTTACGTGTTATTTGGAACACGCGGATGAAAAGCGGTCCAACGTACAGAAATTGTACGATGGATTAACTGCTGGCGGGAGCAACGTGAGGAATTACAGTTACGCGAGCAACAGTGCATCCCCAAAATGCAGGTATAAATTCACGAACCCTCTTCGTGCATTATTCACCAACGCTTTACATTTATCATACAACGATAGTCACAAGTAGTCGAATGCTCAGTTTATTTATGGCATGGAGAAGGGATGCTTTCACTGAATTTTAGATAATAGGAGCATGTACCAGGTATCGGATGTAGTCTACTGTTTCATAAGTAAATTACCGCGTTTCCAGCGAGACCGAGTTCGGGCTGCAGAGATACATGTGAATTGTAAGTTCGATGGCCTGGCCAAATTTGCGATGGGTTGTCAGCATCAGAGAGGGAGGGGGGAGAGACAGAGAGAGAGAGAGAGAGAGAGAGAGAGAGAGAGAGAGAGAGAGAGAGAGAGAGAAGGGGACAGAGTTCGAACTTTATCAACATTTCAACGGTAGTTCGATAGCCGCTGGAAATTCAGCAACTGACTGGGTTGATGAGAAACGGATACATGATGCAAATTCTCTGCCCTAATGGCCTAAAAAACCGTTTCAATGCTCCGGCATATTCGATTTTTAATTTGCTTTTCTATCTCAATATCAGATGCAACTGAAGTTTGCATCGTTGGAGGGCAATGCATTTTTGTTCATGGCTTGAATTTATTGCTCCTGTTTTCCGCTATAAAAATGTTCCAACGATTTTTTACGATGCTTCTACGCGGACTTAAAATCGAAATGGGCAAAAAAATAATTAGGTGCAATAATCATAATAGGAAAATAAAAATATAAAAAAGAATTTTCGCATTCCAACGATTTCATCCCGTACTATCTTCAACGCCATCATTTTATTCAAGTGCAAAATCAGGATTTCGTGCAAAAAATAGAAAAATACGGGAAAATCGCTTGCGCCACCTTTTAAAGGGGCCTCCTCACATTACACGCTAGAAAAAGGCTATATTCATACATTTTTTTGATAGGTTTATATCATAGATATTTTTATGATAGTTCTTACACTTTCGACATACATAAAAAAAATTGTATGTATTTATGTAACCCAAACAAACTTTAAACGCGTTTTTCTCGAAACAGTGTTTTTCGACGGCTTTTTGATAAAATCTTCGAAACAACTGAACCAATCCTCATGAAATTATAACCACATATTCTTTACAACGATAGCTATACCGCATATCAAGGTTTTTCTTCAAATATTGATATTTTTTGCCAAAAACGGTGAAAAAAACGTTTTTTTTTTTTTTTGAAAAATGTCCGCCATTCTGTTATTTTTGCATATATCAAAAATCGTATGATATGCGCTATAGCCATTAACACAATGAATCTAAAAACGTTTGATGTTTTTGTTTCGGATGATCCATCTCCGAGATTTCATCAACAGCGCAGACCTACAATTTTTTAGGACATTTTTTCCACTACCATTTTTGTCTATAAATAGTAACTTAAATTTAAAAAAAATTGATGTTTTTCGAAAATGTATTTATTACGTGTAACAACTTTTATATCAATATCTAGAATATAAACCTATCAAAAAAATTCATGCAAAGAGTATTTTTTAGTGTCTAAAGTGAGACCCCTTAAAATCTACCTACAAGACTCACCACTAGGAACGTTTATTTTTTCCTATAAATAAACATTTTTTTCGAAGGCCCGAAATATCTGAAGGTTCGATCGCAATGAGTTCTGGTGACGCAACCAGCAATCATTCATCAATTGCACGAGATAATGAACCTTTTCGTGAGATCGTTAAGGGGGACTTTGTCCTTGAAATTTTCAAAAAATCAATTTGAGCTCAACATGAGCAGCTAGAAGAAGAGGAGGGATGCCTCTATGGACCAGGCATTGCCGATTAGCGGTAATTATAAACACATTTGTGTAAACACATTACAAAACTTTAAACGCGTTTTTCTTGAAAACACGTTTTTACAAATGGCTGACATTCTCCTGACCGCTGTAATTAACATATCGACCTGAAATTTGGAGAGCATACTCAGAAAATATGTCTTCACGGAATGACGGATCGTTTTTTCGATAGATACATTTTTGCATTTATTATTTATCTTTTTATGCGAAAAAAAACGCGAAAATTCGATTTTTTTTAAATTGCCGCCATTTTCCGAAATTTGTACTAAACGAAAAACCCATCCGTCATTCCATGACCAAAGGGTCACAGATTGATAATATGCTTTGAATTTGTGTTTCAGATCAACAAAGAGGGGGCAGTGATGTCAGCCGTTTACCTCCCGCGATTTGAGGACCTGTTTTCGCGGAACTGCAACGGCCGCCATTTTGGTTTTTTTTTTCAAAAAAAAATTTTTTTAATGTTCTGTATATCATGAATAAAAGCAAGAAAAAACCGCACTCAAAAAGCTTTACTCGTTTCCTTAAAAAAAAAAATGTAAACACCGGAAATATGGCACTCCAAGGACAGTCTCCGTTAAAATCGGCATCGCAATTAGGAAAAACTAGCTCCACAAGTGCCAACTTACGAAGATTTCTTGGTCGATATAGCCTCAAGCATTTCGGTCGATACTTCAACCCTTGACTTTTCGAGTGGACGATTGATGTTCCCAAACTCCTTGATCAAAACGTATACAAGTGAATGCGTCCTGTTATTCCCGTAGAAAGCGCAAGCAGGTAGTCGACAAGCGTGCACCATCTGATGCAGAGTAACTATATGTTGGAGGACGAAAACAAAGGCCAAAGCGCAGTGCCCACCAGAGCCTCTCAACATCAGACGGTACGATGATGAGTACGATTTATCGGAAGAGAACATGCATACGTTATCTACAGATAACTCATACCAATCGGCACGTGCAAATTATCGATCGATCGGTACAGACATCTCGAACGCGTTCATACGTAAGCAACTCTCAGTGCCCCCCCCCCTCACTCTCGTCCATCCGTTTCTCACTCTTTCCCTGGTTTCGGTAGCTGCAGTCGTTTCTCTCAACCACCGACATGTTCACGTTTTCTATGCCGAAGCCCACCTGAATGCATGATTGGGTGTGAGCGTGTGGCTGCGTCAGTGGAGGACCAATTCTCCGGATCCCTGGAGGCAGGAATCAGGCACGAGCAGCTAGGGTACTTTGGCTGCGATCTCGGTTGAATATGTTATCGGAGACGCGTGAGCGCATCGTTGGAAGCAGCGCAGCCCTTGTTTTGATGAAAGGATATCACAAACCCGATGCGATATCCTCTCGTACCGGAAGGGTGAGGGAGGGAGCGATAGAGAGACGAAGAGAGGATGTTTATGCACGTACGGTAATACAAATAACCAATGGACAACGATATCGATTCTGAGCTTGATTGCGACACTGACGAATAATATTTCGGACTATCGATCAATGGACGCTAACGGAAATGTACACGCAGTGCGAGACTAAATAATGTTTATTGTGAGAAATTGAAAAAATCTTTCGTCGCTTGAGGCACCTCAAATTGAAGAAAAAGATCGTACATGTGGTGCAGGAATCGCAGATTGAAGGTAAACTTATTATTACAACGATAGAGCTACTGGTAAAACTTTGAGGGGCCAGTCCACTTTGAAAATTTAAAAAAATCGAAAACAAGCAAGACTTGAAAAAATGGACGATGATGAGCAATCAGAAGGGATTTTGTACGGTGGAGGAATTGCCGATTGAGTTTAGGTAAGAGTTTTTCATAGTATAAACTTCAAACGCGTTTTTCTCGAAACAACGTTTTCAAAATTTAGCTCCATCGTATCTATAAAATTAATAAACCGATTCTCTTGAAATTTGAACCGCATATTGGAAACATGATTCGCAACAAGATGACCCTCGATGGTTTTAAAATTTTTGTTTTTCCTCTGTGGTGCGAAAAACTGCGAAAAAAGCGTTTTTAAAAACTTCTTTCGTTTTTCATCTGGAATTTTGTAGATGATTTTTGTGATTTTGTAGCTGGTGTCATACTGAATCTAATGGACTTTGATTTTTTTGTTTCAGACAAGCCGTTGCCGAGTTGTGATGGAGCTACCTAGCCCACCTATTTTTGAGGCGTTACGTTAAACTATAGTTTTTGTACTTAAAAATGAATAAAAATGAATTAAAATGTTTTTTTTTTATGTATTTCAAAACTTTATTCATCAAGCCCAACACCTTTTATATTCAATCTTTTATAAAATCCTCAACAAAAAAAATCGCGAAAATAGCCTTTTTTCGTGGTTCCAAAGTGGACTGGCCCCTTAAACGCGTTTTTCTCGAAACTATGCTGTTCAAACTCAAGCTGCCAACCGATATAAAATAATGCCTCTGTAGCGTAGAAGAGTGCAAAAAGACAATACAACTGCTAAAAGACGGGAAATATACAAAAAATATCATATGAAAAAAAAAACACGATATACCTGCACCTAGATAAAGTAGAATAAGTAACGGATGTAAACCTAATGTGGTCGCTCAAAACCATAAATGTTGTGTGCGACATTAAATAAACGCTTACAAAAAAAGACATGCTTTTCCAAACGGTGTACACGATTTCTCGACATCTAATGAACGGATTGACTTGAAATTTGGTACACTTATTCAGTGTAATAGTAGTTTAGTCTTGACCGACGTTTTTCTTTTTAACGTTTTTCCCATTAATTATTAACACTAATGATGTCAGTTTTCCTCTAAAAATCGAACATAAAATCGTTATTTTTTTTCTAATTGAAACACGCTTTCAAAAAAAAACTCGGTCAAGTCTTAGGCAATATTATCGTTTTTAAGAAAAAAAAACTCGTTATTTTTCTTT
The DNA here is from genome assembly GCA_944452715.1 of Ophion slaviceki. Classification (NCBI taxonomy): domain Eukaryota; kingdom Metazoa; phylum Arthropoda; class Insecta; order Hymenoptera; family Ichneumonidae; genus Ophion; species Ophion slaviceki. The sequence goes on along the minus strand of OX101788.1, from coordinate 29,515,434 downwards.
CAGATCAACCAGGTGGCCAAAATCAAGTACACCGTTGAGCCCCTCACGTTCAAAGGTTCTTCACGACTTTGTTTATAGCTTCTTCAATTATTAATATTTTTATGCAATTTGGTACACAACTTTATTAGTATACATTGATCCCCCGAAAAAAAACTCTAAGTAAACTATCCGAGAAAAAATGAGGGTTGCTTCTGGGCCGGGATTCGAACGCGGAACCTTTCGATTGCCGGTCGACTGCTCCGACCACTGAGCCACGGTGTGTGTAACGGTATTCGTAACGCAACGTAACGGTATTCGTAACGCAACGTTACATCGTACAAATAAGTATCCAAACGATTTTTCAATCATCTCACTAATTCCTTCGAAATTTTCTTCTCTTATATAACCCTGATTTTCGATTCGTTACAGTACGCTAACCCTTTAATTTTATTCTCAACCCAGTACTTCTGTATTTCCTATATACATCTTAATGATTTAAGTATTTTTTGCAAATTTCGATACTCTTAGACCGAGCTACGCTGAAGATATGCAATACTGATGTATCGAGTAACTATTTCAATGTCGATCTTTAGGTCCACAAGCATCAACAAGTTACTAATACTGTGTGCAATGGCAGTGATAATTAAATGGGGGCCGATCAAAGTGAAAAGTAATACTGATAATCGATGGACCGAATAGTCCGCACATTCACACCATCTAGATATTTTATTTTATTTCGATCCATCATCCAAACCCTCCGTTCTCTATATTATCTTTTATCTACAATAATTATTATCTAAATAATAGATAATATTTTATCTACGATATCTATATACAAGTAATTACTATCCAAATTATCTGCAACTTGAATTATAAGCTGATATTCTAGATCTAGATACACACCGTTTATAATGACCTATTATCGAGATAATAGATAATCCGTGTATGTACATATACATCTTTCTCACGCAAAGAAATAAATTTCGCAACACCGATACAAAAATGAAGTTTTATTTGCAATCGCGGGTTTCGGGTTCATCGAACGGGAATTGCGCGAATTCTCTCGACTGTCTCTCGTGATTGAGGCTACACGTAAAGGAAGAGAAACGAGATTCGAGACTCGCAGGCTGCCGTGAAAAATCAATGCGATCGCAAAACAAGTATCTCACTGGTGCGAAAGAATGAGAGAGAGAGAGAGAGAGAGAGAGAGAGAGAGAGAGAGCCATCATACGCTCGTTTTCTCGGAAATTTGTTCAGTCGGGCGAGAGATGTGCACATATACGTCTAGTGAATGTCGAATGCACAGCAAGTATCGCGATGTATCGAGATGTATAGGGACATCGAGATCGCAGACGACCGAACGAGACGACCCAGAGAGACTTTCCGTGATCGGATACTCTCTGCTCTGTCGAATACTCACCGTATAACGTATCTCCCCATTGCACTTATACCCTTGCTTGCCTATATATATATATATATATATATATATATATATATATATAAGGAGTACAACTTTGCAGTGACCGTTTTTTTTTCAAAAGTTTAAGGCTTTATTATAAAAAAGTGGCTACATATTTTTTAATCAAAGTACTGCCCGTCGCTAGCTACGACCTCGGCCCATCTTTCAGGTAGCATTCGAATCCCGCGTCGATAAAAGTCTTGGTCCTTGGAGGCAATCCAGGAATCGACCCAATTTTTGACTTCTTCGTAAGTACCGAAGTGCTGGTCAGCCAAATCGTGTGCCATTGACCGGAACAAGTGATAGTCGGAAGGGGCAATGTCTGGAGAGTACGGCGGGTGGGATAAAACCTCCCATTTCAGCGTTTCCAAGTACTTTTTCACGACATTTGCAACATGGGGTCGGGCATTGTCACGCTGCAGTGTCACCTTGTCATGTCTTTCGTTGAATTGTGGCCGTTTCTCTTTGAGTGCCTTACTCAAGCGCATCAACTGACATCGGTAGAGTTCCCCTGTGATGGTTTCGGATGGTTTGAGCAGCTCATAGTACACAACGCCCAGCTGTCAGCCCGTCTTCAAAAACTTTCTGCCTTCCGCCACCATGCTTGTTCTCGACCTCAAAATCTCCACTTTTGAAGCGTTGAAACCACCGCCGACACGTTTTCTCACTAATAGGATCCTCCCCGTAAGCATCTACAAGCAAACGGTGGGCCTCAGCCGCAGATTTCTTGATGAAGAAGTAAATCATAACCTCCCGCAAATGCTGCGAATTCGGTTCGTAGGTTGCCATGTTTGAGTGCCTATAACTTTATAATGCATACACGTATCCGTTAGCTTTTTTAAATTGTTTACATTGGCAGAGCCTCTAGTTTAAAATGCCACTTTTTTTATTGAGCTAGGGCCACTACTTCGGCCGCAGTGGCTCTCTAAGTAAAACGGTCACTGCAAAGTTGTACTCCTAATATATATATATATATATATAAGGGTGTGTGTGTGTGTGTGTGTGTGTGTGTGCTTATGGACACCCAGAGAGCAGAAGAAACGGGATCGGAGTTTTTTACGAGGATAGCCTCGTTACTCCACGACCCCGCATTAGTCAACGCGATCGAGGGTTCGAGACGATGGGAAATGTAGGCCAAGCGTGCTCTGCCAGGTACACCACTGTTATTCCACCGAGAAATTCGTACCTTCAGATCAAGTACGTATCCCCCGGTGGCTCGATACCGATGTCTCGTGGCAATAGAAACTCGACCGAGTCCACATGAGCGAGTTGTCTAAACGCAACATCTGCGAGGATCCAACTCGAATGACCGACTCATCGGAGGTGTATTCTGACTCTCATGGAGATGACATTCAACTGAGCGAGAGGCGCTCGGTCCGTGAAACTTTCTCAGCATTGGACATTATTCGAAAATGTTGATATGACATCAAGTCAGGCTGAATCGCGCGGCACAGAGATTGCGCAAATTTTGGAACAGGTGAAAGCGCGCGAGCCACGACGGAATACAGAGGCTCGAAAAGATAACGAGATGTTTCGTCCCATTGATGGGGATGTTCTGAATTGAGACGCATGGTCCCGGACAGAAATTTTCTGGGGAGTCGCCAAAATGCACCCACTGGTCTGTAGGGGTTTGTTAGGGACGTCGCAGATGGGAGTCCTCGTTGGGATCCAATTGGATTCTGCACCCCCGTAAACGCCGTTTGAGAATTTTTGAATGGGAAAATATTTTAAAAGAAATAAAGGTTTACATTAGAGCATTTATCAAGGTTTCGGGTGTCTATCGGGAATGGACAAATCCTTGTCCTATAGGGAATGGACAAATCTTCGTTATGTGGAGATTCAACTGTATATGTAAATCGTTGCGCTACCTGCTCTCACTAAATCGTCTGTAACGTGGTCAGTTTTCCATATTTTCACTTGACATTTTTTCCCCATATTCATGAATAGGTATACTTTGAGAAAATGCAAAAAAAATCATTTTATTTTACCCGTCACAGTGATGTGCCCCCTTAACGTCGTTTTTTTAACGTAAAAAGAGACTGAGCAATGCGTCCATACCGGGGCGGGACAGCGTAGATTTCCGGTATTTTTCAACGCTGCGATAACATTTATCGAATGAGAAATTTTACGGAAATATATTCGAGCTCGGAACGTGTTCGTAGGAATATTCCGAATGAAGCCACCCTTCAAACCTCTAATTACAGCGGCCCGGAAAACACCGCTGGCCGTAATGCATGAACCAACAAAAAATAACGAATGATAAACAAACGTACGAAGTACAAGTATTTGTTATAGCAGTTCTAGAATTTCCACGTCATTCAATATGGACTCAAGAAGCCGGATATACGGATGAATTCAACGAGGAAAAGTTTGGGGATTTTATATCCGAGAACATGGGCGGCAACCCGGGTGCAAAACAAAGGATTTTTTCCATCCTACCACTGGACAGAAAAAGCTGAATATTTTCGCGCACGAAATACAGACGGAATTCAATTTTTGCCACGTTCGAATCGAAAATATGTGAAAAGTCACGAGAAAAAAGTCGGCGTATTGAAACCTAACGTGCAGCGTGCTGCGTGAGCGTTTACGCGTGTGGTGATGTCATGCCATAGTGCTGTGAAATAGATAACAAACGATAATTACAGTGGATTTTCAGTAACGGGATTCAAGTCGATTGTTAAGATATGATTTTTCAAGCAACTTATATTTTTTCAAGATAAGATTGACGCTTTTTAAAAATCTACTTATTTAGTATATCTATATATTTTGTTTTAAAAAATTCAAAGAATATGATGGGTTCCATCGAGATTCGTATCGGATTCTGTTCGAGAATGTGGGCATCCTTTATGTCGAGAGAAACGTATGGTGTTTTCAACCATATTTTCACTATATTTTATATTTCCCTGAGGGGACAATAATATTTCATAGCCATTGTTACTGCCAAATAGAACTGCTTATTGATATTTCAGCAGTTGCATAAATTATGCAAATATGGTAACCGCAACCACTAATCGTACAAGCATACGTTGATTGTTCAGTGCTATATTATTATATAGCATTGAACAATTAGATTTTCGTAAAATGGATATTCTGTCACACTATCAAAAATGTACTCTCCGAAGATTCTGATCGTGAACAGGACTAAAATATATATACATTGATAAAAAAAATGTTGCATGCGGTTTTTGACGATGCGTATAGTGTACCATAGTACAAATACGTCCTGCTACATGCATAGTAATGTGTATCTTAAAAGAACAGAAGCTGCACTACAAGAAGAAGTGTTGAACTGATGTCCTACTTTTGCAATGCAGCAACCATACTATGCAACAATTTGTGAGACACGCGTAATTCTCAAAACTACTGAGCCGTGGTTGCCCCAACTGCATAAGATTTACGTCTTCGCTGTGACTGAACATTAACATTTTTTTCGAACAGTTACTTGTCATAAGGCCTTCTTACAAACTGCACACGACGAACGTTTATGCTAACCATCTGAATTGTACAAACTTGAAAACAACAGTATAAGTTTGACCTGGGCAAAACTTAACGTACAGTATACAATATTATTATTTGTGCGCCGATTTTGTGATAGCACTGAATCAACCATATCTATAAGTCGAGCCTTTTACAATCGTTAATAATTGTTTCAGGGATAATAGATAGTCAAACACGCCACCCAAATCGCATGTTCAAATACACTTTTCACTTATATTTGTGTTAACCATATCATAATTGCGGTGTCAATATACTATAAGAAATGTTACTACCCTCTCTTTTACGATGGGTATTTTTTGTAAATTCCATGGACTTTTCTCTCCGATTTCGATGAAATTTGGCATGCTTCCAGAATGGGTAAAAATAGGCCACACGTATTTTTTTATATCTGCGGAACCCGATTTTTGAGGGGTGAAACGCACCCTCGAAAATAAGGGTGTTTTTCGTCGATAACGTTATCGTTCTCATCTCCAATGTACACGAAAAAACGTACACGAAAAAATAAACATTGTTGCAATTTGAATTTTTTTCATATCTCATACTCGACGAAAAACGAAAAGCACCCCAATTTTTGAGGATGCGTTTCAACCCTTAAAAATCAGGGTCCACAGATAAAAAAAATACGTGTTACCTATTTTTACCAATTCCAGAAGCATACCGAAATTCATCGAAATCGGAGAGATCGACCTCGCAACCTTTCCTTGTCAGTGTAGGATTTAAGGGGTTACCCCCACTTGCGATTTTGAAAAGATCGATTTTTTTTTATTGCATTTTTTTGAAGTGCAATTTGAAGTGCAGTTTTTTTTTGATGCCCGGAATAGATGACTCTATGTAAGTTTACAAAAAAAAATATTTTCTTCGTGTAAACTGAAATTGAAACTTTAAACGCGTTTTTCTCAAAATGGCATTTCTGAAGTCGGTGACCAAGATTACTCGAACACTAATGAACCGATCTTCTTGAAATTTTGCAGGCTTATTTAATACATAAAAATGTAGTCTTTAATCGTTCGATTTTTTTTTTTCGAAAAAAATGGCCGTTTTATAGCTAAAAAAACGGCCGTTTTTTTTCGTTAAAATCGAACCATTAACTTTGACTGTCCGCCATTTTGTGAAAAATGAATATTTTTTAAAATCCTTCGATTAAAGACTAGTTTATACTTATATTTGACTAAATCCATCCGCATTTTTTTTTTCAGATGATCCACTTCGCCGCAATGTTGGTCACCGCAAACCGTGTATATAAAAACATTATTTCATTGACCATGAACAATGCCACTAAACAATGTAATATTTTTCAATAAAAAAATTACTGAAAGTTCTTCAAGATGTGTTCTTTAAGATGGTATATTGATCGATTAAAAAAGTTTTGTAGGTTTCTTTAAAAAAATTCATGAAAAAGGCCTTTTTTGCGCTAGAAGTGGGGGTAACGCCTTAAATTGGATTCGTACATTGGATTCCAATGGCGAATCCCGATTAGAATCCAATGTACGAGCGTGACGTTTTGGTATAGGGATCCAACGCGTTGACCCATTGGATCCCTATCCAATGCGATGACCCATTGGATCCCTGTCAGGAAGTGCAAACAAGTATGGAAATCCAATTGGAACCCTGCTGTAATTTCTGCACGGGATGTACATGTGCACGGACGGTAATATCTCAAAGAGTCGAGAACTTCTCGTGCCCATTATACGAAGTTGTGGGAAACTTCACACGTACACCGCCATGTACGCTCACGTATACAGGAACACATGAATTCATCTTACACGTAAGCGCGAAATACGCGTCTGTCGTGCGGCGTGCCAAGAAGAACTTTAGATCGACATCAGCTTTGAATTTTAAGTCCCTCATCGCGTTCTGTCCTTCTCCGAGAGCGCGCCATTACCACTTCGTGGTCGCTGGCCTTGCGAAACGTAATATCGCACTCACACAGGTGTACTATTATATTCGAGACGCGAAAAGTTGGTCAACGTAATAGGTCGAAGCCACATTCAGCTAATGTTAAATTGTAGCCCACGGAGAAAATCTCCATGCGGTTGAATAAAAGAAACGAAAAAAAAAAACAAGAAAGAAAGTGCAGAATCGATTCGTTTTGCCGCACGTCGGGATTTTAATGCCGAACAGCGAAAGCGGGGCCGGCATAATTCCTCGATACGTTTCATTACGCGAATTCAAATCTGATAAGTTAACTTGAATTATGTACACGTACGAATGTACTGACGCTGTATGTGGGTCGTGGATCTGCGGCACCATAACGTGCCGCATAACTTATGCGCGCATAATTCTTTCGCACTCTCGTATCGATCCATAAACACAAATTACGATATCCCGATCCCATGGTGTTGAAATTTGCATCGTTGCAATGCAACGGAAATTCTTCTTTATTTTTTCATTTCTGAATTTTTTTACCATATAAACTCTTTTTTGCCGAGTTTAGGTTGGGGACCCCTAAAGAGGATGTTCAAAAACGTTTCAGTGATTTTTTCTATAGCCTGAATGTGGTGAAAAATTGGGCAGTACGAAGAACAATCATTTCATCGATGCAAACTTCAAGTAAAAGAGACGGAAACCGAGCACTTTTAGCGGAGAATTAGCATTTTTTACTGAAGCTAGATGGTTGCCGAATGAAATTTTGCCCCTCAACTCGCCCCAACCCTAATAAATAAGGGTTGCAAACTTAAAAATCGCCGTATCTCGATAATTAATAGCCCGATCAAAAAATGTTTCAAATAAAAGTTGTTTGGATTAATAAAATACGTATAAAGTTATCTGACGTCCAATCCTCTATCTTTGAAAATAGCGGCGCAAAAACGCGAGAGCACCACTGGCCCAGACGCATCAACCCCCAATTTTCTAATCGTTTTTGTGCCGCTATTTTCAAAGATAGGGGGTTAGACGTGAGATAACTTTATACGTATTTCATTACTTTAAACAACTTTTGTTTGAAACATTTTTTGATCGGGCTATTAATTATCGAGATACAGCGATTTTTAAGTTTTGAACCCCTATTTCGAAGGGTTGGAGCGAGTTGCGGGGCAAAATTTCTTCGGGGTTACTTTCGATATGCAACCATCTAGCTTCAGTAAAAAATTCTAATTCTACGCTAAAAGTACTGGCTTTTCGTCTCTTTTACTGGACTATCAATTCCATCCCGATCCCTTCCATATTTGATTTTGTTATCGATTACGCTCCAATTGAATTTTCCACGAGCTCGCTCTGAATTATTGCGGGTTCGAACGACCGACGGATTATTCGCGGCTATGCAAATTTGTGATTTTTGCGATCGATGCCCTGCTGTACAGTATTTACGGACAAAAATTCATCATCGCGCGTGTAAATGTTGGCCGCGCTGTTTGATATTCTTTTCAGCATGTGCACGAATGATATCGAGCGGTGGATGGGAATTTATCGAGAGGGGAAACTCGTTCGTATATTCCTTAGACTATAAATGGAACAGGGCAGTTTCAACGCGTGTGCATAGGTATATTACCGACGCTTGCTAAGAGGACAAGGCATGTGTACCTACGTAACGAGTCAACCCCTCGTGACGCAGCCACGCGGGATTTGAGGCTGACGTTTCGAATTGACGAACCAATTTTATTCAAACGAACATCGAGGAGGAGGCAAGAGAGAGGAACGAGACAATATTGTTTCTATTCGATGAGGGAGTGCATCGTGAATAATTTCGAATTCGCCATAACGTCGGACCGAAACGTTGTGCATGAATGTATCGAAAGAATCGACTCCTGGATTTTCTCCGGAACATGAATATTTAAGGGAGAACACCACTATCACGGGCCGAAAAAGGCTCGCTGTTTCCGATCTTTTTTGTCCACTGGATTATTTTTTTGAGATTTGCAAAAAAGATATGTTATGAGCATACATTGAACTTATTTCGTGTAAATTTTTATTTTTAAAAATCAAAATTAACGACGCTATTAAGGTATAATATAGACTCTGTATAAAAAATGTGGTTCAGCGGTTGGATCGATAACTTGACGATGGTTGGTCTGAAAAATTGAAATTAAAAAGTTTTATAATGTATGTAAATATAGTTCTCGTTGGACGGAGCCGTTTGTCGAAAAGAAAAGTTCACTCAATGGCGGGTATTAAAAAATAAGTGCCATTGCGGATAAATTTTTACTTATATTTGGGAACTTAAGGGGCTATGCCCGTGTGACACTTTTAAAAGATCGATTTTTTTTGTCTTTTTCGACAGTTTATAGTTTCAAGAATATGAAATGAGATTTTTCAAATTTGCTGACATTGTAACTCAAAGTACTCTTGAATATATTTACTCTACAATGACGTAGGATATTTTTGATTGGATGCAAATGGACGATTTGGCATTGAAAAAAACAACCATTTTCTAGGCAAGGAAACAGACTTTTTTTCATAACTACGCCATTTTGTTAGATTTTGATATTTTTCGAAAATCCTACGTCATTGTACAGGAAATACCTTCCAGTTTAACGACATTTTTTTCCTTTTTCGGTTTCAGCTACTCAATCGGCCGGAATCATGGCAGCAGTGGAGGAACTTTTTTTTGCGCCTTCGAAGGCAGGTGCCCCTTAAAGAAAACTAAATTTAAAAAAACGGCCACGTACGACTATAGCTACTGCACTTATGAAAATTTTTTTTTTTTTTTTTAAATTGAAAATCCAACAACTATCGCTAGAGTTATGATTCCAGCCCGGTAGAGAAAAGTCGTTTCGAGAAAAAACGCGATTGAAAGTCTTTTTACAATCGAACCTCCATATAACGAATGTCAAGGGAAGTTCGTTATATCGAGTTTTCGTTATATCGAAGTCATGTTCCGTAAAATGTTCTTTAAAAAAATTTATTAGTATTATATATATGGGAAAATATTTTCAAAGAAAAAGCGTTTAAATTAGAGCATTTTTTACAAGCCATTAGAGCCTGATGTATATGATTATGTCGTTCTATCAAGGTTTCGGGTGTTTATCGGGAATGGACAAATCCTTGTCCTATAGGGAATGGACAAATCTTCGTTATGTCGAGATTTAACTGTATATGTAAATCGTTGCGCTACCTGCTCTCACTAAATCGTCTGTAACGTGGTCAGTTTTCAATATTTTCACTTGACATTTTTTCCCCATATTCATGAATATGTATACTTTGAGAAAATGAAAAAAAAATCATTTTATTTTACCCGTCACAGTGATGTCCTCCCTTAACGTCGTTTTTTAACGTAAAAAGAGACTGAGCAATGCGTCCATACCGGGGCGGGACAGCGTAGATTTCCGGTATTTTTCAACGCCGCGATAACATTTATCGAATGAGAAATTTTACGGAAATATATTCGAGCTCGGAATGTGTTCGTAGGAATATTCCGAATGAAGCCACCCTTCAAACCTCTAATTACAGCGGCCCGGAAAACACCGCTGGCCGTAATGCATGAACCAACAAAAAATAACGAATGAAAAATAAACGTACGAAGTACAAGTATTTGTTGTAGCAGTTCTAGAATTTCCACGTCATTCAATATGGACACAAGAAGCCGGATATACGGATGAATGCAACGAGGAAAAGCTTGAGGATTTTATATCCGAGAACATGGGCAGCAACCCGGGTGCAAAACAAAGTATTTTTCCATCCTACCACTGGACAGAAAAAGCTGAATATTTTCGCGCACGAAATACAGACGGAATTCAATTTTTACCTCTCGTCCACCAGGAATTTCCATACATCTTTCAACGTATCATCGAAAATCATATCAATCAAATCTGAACTAGTATAGAGGATGGACGACCGTATAGCGGATGTGGAATGAAAATATCACGTATGAAGTCCCGTCGTACCGAACAATATGCAACGAGCGAGCGAACAGCTCGTGGATCAATATCGAATTTGTTTTCATATTTAAAAACTTCGCATCGCGGGTGCTGTTATACTGTATCGTCACGTATTTTCCATTAGTGCAGCATTTAGTAGAGCCCGGCAGGTTTATACGGAGCTTTTGCATGTACTTCTCGATGGACATCCGTACATACGACAACACCGTCGAAGCGTGAGATCAGCGCGAAATGCAATGCGGGTCAGTTACAAAAAAAAATAATGATGCAGGATATATAGGCGATGAATTGTTACGTGGTTGTACTCGTTGAGCCCCGAGGTTCAATTTGTAGTTTTGTTTCCAGTGCGGACTGGCCACCGATAAATTATGCAGGATTCGGTCTGCTATATGCTGCATGCGGAGGATGTATGTTCGAACGTTTCGTAGCGTCAATGAATTTCCGAAAATCAGCGATGCCAGAATGATAGGTCCGTGGACAGTGTTGCAAGTACGAGGTGTTCCATGTCGAGTTCTCATGAGGGCGATGAATAAAAGGGTCGAATGAGAAATTAATTAGGCTGAAAATGTTTATGTCGCATTGAGAACTATATTTGGTAAAAAATGATCAATTCGATAGACACCATCATCGTATTTTCCGATACTCAGTACACTGAGAAATAAAATCATTGATCCAATATCATTGGTGTTATTGAATGAAATTTCGTTGATTCAATTGTAAAATTGTCGGTGTAAATAATCGGATTTATTAGTCCAAACAAAACGCTATTGACTTTAATAACATGATAAAATTAAAAGTTTTTTTTTCATTCAAAATATATATGGTCAGCTGAGAACAATATATTATTGAGACTATCTAAAAAATGATCGCGAACAAATTATATAGTTTTGAATGCATTATCTGCAACGAACAAAAAAAGCGTTTCAATTCATAACATGAATATTGTTGATTCGAGTACACAAGAAAAATTGAATTTCGCTCGTTTGATTCAGATAAAATTTCTATTGAGTAAATATGTTATTTTTTTTTTTTTTTCACTATATCCGATATTGATTTTCAAGTACATTATTCGTTAAAGTATTGATCTTTTATTTTTATTGAAAAATATTAAGCAAATATCTGAATTGGTTAAAAAATTATGCGAAAATAAAATTTGTTTCTTGCGCATTTGGTTGCAAAAATTCAACCAAATCATGGCCGAGCGCCACCGAAATCATAGGTGTGCGGAAACCCGTAGTTCTCGGAGTAACCGCTAGAAGCCGCACGCGCGCTCGTTTCTCGTAAGCGCACCGCGAACCGAAAATCTACGTAAACGCCGGAGAAACTAAAGAGTATCGCTTCTTGGCCTGTGGCTAAGATCAAAGTATAGTATCTCTTCTTATCAGTTGAATATCTGACATTCTCTCCACTATTATCGTGGATGATCAGTCTAATGCTCACTTATTATTTAAGATTTTAAACAAAATGAAAAACTTACGTCTCATGGCATATTCGTTTCGATGTAGTAAAGAAATAATTCATTCTGTTGATTATATTTTTGTACGAAATAAAAAAAATGTTGTAGCAACCGCTTAATTATTTCATCCATACATCTACGGATTGTATATAAAATGATTTCAATAGAAAATAATTTTATTTGAAGGATAATGTAGATATTCAGAGAACAGAAGAGATTTTCAAATAAAAATAATATGTTATTTGAATCAATCACATTTTGCAATACTTTATAGTATTGTAACAATCTCATATATCGGTGGCACTCCGCGATCAGACATTTATTTGGATCAACCAATATATGTTTTTGATTCAATTGGTTTTTTTTTCTCAGTGTACTCGCGGTTTTCCGTTGGTAGATGGAATTGCCAAGTGACCCGTAAGTGCAACAACCTGATGAGGATTTTCGATCGATCTTATGTACCCACTTGACGACCCACACCTGATTTTATTTTGAGGGGCTAGGCTACTGTGACGACCCCAAAATCAGGCTTAACCCTAATCACTCACACCTGTCTAGAATCGCACAAATGGGGTCATATAGACCCCAGGCAACTTTCGGACGTTCTGGCACTAACTATGTGCATGATTTTGGCATGAAATTTTTTTAGACAATATGTAAAATGTTGAAAATTGAACGCACATAGTTTTGTAGTATAGAATTCATTTGGAGATCTCAACATCTAAAAATAAAATTCTCAACGTCTAAAAATCCGAGAAAAAAAAATTTTGTTAAAAAATTCATAACTTTGGTAATACAAACCTTTTGTACATTGTTAAGTGTCATTTCAAGAACATTCCGTGAAATTTGTACGCGAAAATATCCACAAACAAGCCGGTGCCGCGTTTTTCTCGAAACCACTTTTTCAAAGTCCGTGTTCACTGCCATTTGAAAACTACATGACCGATTTATTTTAAACTTGGTACACACTTTCTACATATCAAATACCTCCCCCCAACGGTTAGTTTGAGATTTTTTTTTACATTGCGGGGGTTTTCCACCCTCAAGATGGCGGAATTTTTCGTGAAAAGTAGCACTTTTCACTTTACATGACTACCAAAAATTTAGAAATGAAAAAAAAAATTATCAAAGACCGTTGGGGGGAGGATTTGATGATACTTTGACTAAATTTTAATGGTACTTGATTTCAGATAATTTTTAGCTGAGATACAATGAACACCGCAAATCGTGTTTTTCCAAAGGCGTTCTTGGAAAAGCTTTGTCACCGGCTTGTTTGTGGATATTTTCGCGTACAAATTTCACGGAATGTTCTTGAAATGATACTTAAAATGTACAAAAGGTTTCAATAAATTCACTCTATCCATATAGATGAAAAAAATTCGCAAAAAAGTGTTTTTTTTTTAACGCTGAAACCCCACCCTCCCCTTAAGTTGCTTCGAGCGAACGAGTCTTCGTCATTTTCACAGTATCCTAACTCCTCAAAGGGAACCAAAATGCACGTTTTTATTTCGAAAGATCGGATTGGTACGATTATTCATTCGCAATGACCCGAAATGTCTAGACCAGAATGACTATTTCCACTTGTACTCCAGTTCAGTACAATTATAGAAAGCTAGAAACGATAATCAAGTAATCAATGGCAGATTTGGGACAATGGGTCCGATAGAGAAATGAGCATAGCGATTGAGCTGGGAAGAGGAAAGAGAGAAGCGCACGGTTCCGTGAAATGAAAATACGATGCGCCCGATGTTCGTGACGTATCGCCCCGGAAGTAGGACAAGCGATATGGCAATGCACACACGTGTTGTCCGGCGGAACTCTCCCGATTCTCAATTTTCACATGCGCCGATGATTTCACGTTATTAATTGTGGGCTTTCGTCGCAACGCATTATAGGACGAGGCGATTTGTCACAGATTCCATTTGATTCACAACGTCGTACGTTTTCGGAAATGCTGATGAAAATTGTGTTGCCAAAATGTTTTCGACGAACTCGGGCGGAATCACGTTTTGATTGAGGGGCTATACCAGTGTGACACTTTCAAAAATCGATTTTTTGTGCCTTTTTCGACGGTTTATACTTTGAAGAATATCATTATCATTTATATCATTTATATCAATATCATTTTATCTTGCAAAAATCGATAGTTAAATCTTTAAATGCGTTTTTCTCGAAATGAGATTTTTCAAATTTGCTGACATTGTAACTCGAAGAGCAATTATCCGATTGACTTGAAATTTGAACTGAGTACTCTTGAATATATTTACTCTAAAATGACGTAGGATATTTTTGATTGGATGAAAATTGACGATTTGGCATTGAAAAAAAACGACCATTTTATAGGCAAGAAAACAGACTTTTTTATGACTACGCTATTTTGTTAGATTTTGATATTTTTCGAAAATCCTACGGCATCGTACAGGAAATACCTTCCAGTTTAACGAAATTTTATCCTTTTTCGGTTTCAGCTACTCAATCGGCCGGAATCATGTCAGCAGTGGAGGAACTTGTTTTTTAGCGCCTCCGAAGGCAGCGCATAAGTCGCTTGGATCTCAATATTTTTCTATAACAAAATTATGTAATATAGGTCAAATATAGCCAAATTTATTCTTAATTTTCGGAAACATTTAATTGAGTACTTTCCTTCCAAGAAATGTCCAAAAATCATCCCAATTTTCAGCGTTCCCACTGGTATAGCCCTTTAACGGGGTCCTCTAGTTTCTTGGCTCTTTTTTTACGGCTTTTTGAATAATTTTTTACGGACAAAGCATCGAAATAATCAATCTCATTGTTTTTGCATAATCTTTATTAACATTTAAATAAGCTTTACAAATTTTTTGAAGTCAAAATATATAAATAATAGAATAAACGTTATAGTGGCCGATAGGAAGACATCAAGTAAAAGAGATGCTTGACGGTGACCAAGATTGCGGCTGTTCTGCTTATCCGAAATCAAAAAACCCAACGGCATTTTAATCTTCATATTTAAGACTAGCGATTGAACTAGAGTGAATTCTAAATTACAAAAATTGACTTTTTTATACACTTTTGAAAATTACATTCTATTTTTTACTCATTTTTTCTTAAGTTTTTCGCTCGTACAAAAAAGACTATCGACGCAATCATGATAATCCTAGTTCAATCGCTGGCTTATAATATATTAAAGATGCTGTATAAATTTGAACAAGATCGGTGCAGTAGTTTCTGAAATATCGTGGTCACCGTTTCGAAAAATGGTGTTTCGAGAAAAACGCGTTTGAAAGTTCGCGCATGTGATTTATACTTGTGAACCACTTCGAATATCGAAAAATCCTTTGGCACACATTTTATACACATGTTGTAGATGTGATTTATGAAAAAAAAAATCGATTTTTTCGACCCGAGAAACTAGAGACCCCGTTAAATTGCGAGTGACAAGTGAGATTTACACTGAGAGTTCACTTAATCGCGATCGTCTCGAAATTTCACTGAATAATTACAGAATTTACAAAACGTGTGAGACACAACTGAAAAATTCTGGAAAAATCGTTTTTTTTGGAAACACTTTTACAAAATCCTTTGAACCTTCAAAAATATTATGCTAATCCGTTTATAGCTGAAAAAAAAACAGTTTTAAAGTGGTTTTCGAGCTATTTTTTTAGGAAAGTTTCCGAGCGCCTTTGGCGAAGCCAAATCGTATTGTCTACAAAATAATTGACTTCAAACACGTTTTTCTCAAACCCATGTTTTTGAAATTGGAACGCAGCAGAACTGAAACAAGCGGAGAGGGTTGGCTGAAAACAGTAGTGCTATGGCGACTCGTGCGCCGCCATTTTGTATTCGTTTGACAAATAATTTTGTTAAACATACTTCAATATATACCTTATGAATCCTAAATGTTCTTATGACCATGGATTATATTCCTTTCTTTAAAAAAAATCCAAAGAAAACGGTGGAAAATGGGCAGTTAGAGCGGTGTCCTCCCTTAAGGCCGGAGCCTGAATTAGAAGATCCGAAAAATGTTTTTTTTTATTGCTTAAATCGATAGATAAACTATCCAAGGATATATTTACAAAGTTACAAAGGCCAATTGTGAATATTTTCGAAGATACAAGGCCAAAAGCAGAGAAGCGACTGATATTTGATATTAATATTTCCTCGTATTGAAAACTTTAAAGCGCGTTTTCTCCAGTTTTAATTTTCACGATTTTTCAGTATCAAAATCTCTGAGAAGTGAATTTAAAAAATCGTTGAAAAAGTCTTTTTAAATAATTTTTATAGCACGTTAAAGTGTTTTTTAAAATACATTTCTTTTTAAACCTTAGGAAAGTTATAATTTCACGATTTTGTTCAGCTTTTTCTTAATTCGCCCAGAAGAAAAATATATGACAGATGAAAATTTTATTAGTATTTTTGTTTCAATGAAGAATTACGAGCTGCATATTTTCCGTCGATTGGAGACTGCAGTAGCAAGGCGCACATGGAATAGGCCGATGAATCTGCAGTCATTTTTGTTCCATGTTGAAATTTTTTTTATAAATTTCAAACACATGAAAAGATGCCTCAATATTTGATGGGCTCAGTTGTTTTTTCCTTCTAAAAAAATTCCCGAAAAAACGCTTTTTCGAACCTTCTAATTCAGGCTCCCGCCTTAAATATGCAAGTCAAGAATCTTTTCTGTGTATTTTCTTACAGCAACAAGTGGCAAACTTTGCTCTTTTCTGTCCTTTCGTTTCGTGTTCCTTTTATCTACTTGCCGATCCATCGCAATCACGCGGCGAATTCGCTCGAAAACTCTGCACATGACTTCCCGTGCGACCGGAAACATCAAAGACACCAGAAATAAAAAAAAGCGCCTCTTGCGTCCGTTTACTCGCCCGGAGTGTCCTCTTTCTTTGTTGCAACGACCACAGCGGAGTTCGTAAAATTTGCTGCTCTCGTCTCCTTGTCCAAGCAGACCCACAAAGGTCTCCAAGGGTTTACATATGACTCCAAGAACGAAATTCAAAAAAATGTCTTCCTCTCTGCCCGTCTCTATTGCAGTTTCCTTTTGCGAGGAAATTAGCCCAGTAAAAGAGACGAAAACCCAGCACTTTTTAGAGTAGAATATGAATTTTTGACTGAAAATACATGGTTGCATACTAAAAGTAACCCCAATAAAATGTTGCTCCTCAACTCGCTCCAACCCCAAGAAATAGGGGTTGAAAACTTAAAAATCGCCGTATTTCGATAATCAATAGCCCGATGAAGAAATGTTTCAAACAAAAGTTGTTTGGAGTAATAAAATGCGTATAAAGTTACCTAACATCCAATCCCCTATCTTTGAAAATAGCGGCACAAAAAAACCAGAGCACCACTTTCGAACGTTTTTGCGCCGCTATTTTCAAAGATAGAGGATTGGACGTCAGGTAACTTTATACGAATTGCATTATTCCAAACAACTTTTGTTTGAAGGCTTTTTCAATCGGGCTATTAATTATCGAGATACGACGATTATTAAGTTTTCAACCCCTATTTCCGAAGGTTGGGTCGAGTTGAGGGGCAACATTTTATTGGGGTTACGTTCAATATGCAACCATCTACCTTCAGTCAAAATTTCATATTCAATGCTGAAAAGTGCTGGGTTTTCGTCTCTTTTACCGGCCTAAATATCGAAAAGGCCTCGATAAGAATTTCTTTCCGGCGGAGCATTACCGCGGACAATAAATAACTCGTGATATAAGGCGTTGAGGGGTTTTAAAAAAATTCCCGAGCTAAGCATGCGAAAGATCAAAAGCTAACATGTGCCCAAAGTTCCAACGCGACAAGAAATAGGGGTTAAAAACTTAAAAATCGCCGTATCTCGATAACTAATGGCTCGATCAAAAAAGGTTCCAAACAAAAGTTGTTTGGAATAATAAAATGCGTATAACGTTATCTAACGTCCAAACCCCAATCTTTGAAAATAGCGGCGCAAAAACGCGAGAGCACCACTTTCGAATCGTTTTTGTGCCGCTATTTTCAAAGATAGGGGATTGGACGTCAAATAACTTTATACGAATTGTATCATTCCAAATTACTTTTGTCTGAAACCTTTTTTGATCGGGCTATTAATTATCGAGATACGGCGATTTTTAAGTTTTCAACCCCTATTTCCGAAGATTGGGTCGAGTTGAGGGGCAACATTTTATTGGGGTAACTTTTAGTATGAAACCATCTACCTTCAGTCAAAAATTCATATTCACCGCTGAAAAGTGCTGGGTTTTTGTCCCTTTTACCGGCCTAAATATCGAAAGGGCCTCGATAAGAATTTCTTTCCACCGGAGCATTACCGTGGACAAAAAATAACTCGTGATATAAGGCGTTGAGGGGTTTTCAAAAAATCCCGAGCTAAGCATGCGAAAGATCAAAAGCTAACATGTGCCCAAAGTTCCAACGCGACTTTTTTGCGACTCTTTCCCTCGGAACCATCGCAGTCTCGGGTCTTCGATGTGCGAAGAATCGTTCCTGATCCTAGTCGAATCGGGATAAAACGTTCGCTGTGCGCTCGATCAACGGAAAAACTCCCCCAAAGATTTTCGTGAAAACGTAACTCGCGGATAATACGGTAGAAAACTTGAAAAGTTTTCTTTTCCCCTACCGCGCATCACCGAGAGGTATCAGGTTTTTCGAGAGTTCCCGACGATGGCCGAGGCTAGGTTTGGCCATTCGTCGATCCCTATTGAGAAGAATGGCGCCCGGATTACGATAATTCTAGCCCTGTTAGGAGTTTCCTCAAGAACGCCGTGTTTCCTCGAGGTGTCTTTTACCACGGCTTAGCGAGATATCACGCGAACACACACACGGACAAACACGCATACGTCGCGCACGAGAAGTGAAAGAAAAAAGCACAGCGAAGTGCGGAGCTGGCCGAAATCCATGGGAAGAAAGTAAAGTAGCCAAGTTGAGAACGTACGAAGTTCGATTTTCACGCAGCTAGGAAAAACCAGCTTTTTGTGAAGCAATGGGAAGTCCCTGAGAATGGTCAACTATATTCCCGAGAGAGACAGCAGCGACTCACCCTACGAATCTATCGCAGTCTGGAAAGTTGTAAATAGCGAATTAGACGGCGTTTTCGATCGCCCTCGTCGCATTAGCTTTCTTCCTCGTCGCACACAACAGAAATCACATTTTGCCAAGTCACGACCGCGAAAGTTGTATAGGAACGATTGCGGCGAAATAAGAACTTTGAGTCTCGCTATGGTCTTCGTGAACGCCAGGCAATGGATAACACGAGAAGTAGAGGAATAGCAGCAATGTAAAATATTTCCTAGTTTCCCATTATAGATGCTAAATTGGTGAAGTTTCAGGACTCTGTGACCTGAATAGGGAAGAGTTCAAAACCAGCAAAACCAATGGGCGATCAGTTGGATTTTGTGAATTGGGAAACATTCGGCCTTTTCTTATAGCCAATGCATCAATACTACTCACGGAACAGATCGTAAAACGGGCTTAAATTGACGTTAAGGCGTTACCCCCACTTGAAGCGCAAAAAGAAGGCCTTTTACATGCATTTTTTTTAAAGAAAACTACAAAACTTTTTTAATTGATCAATATACCATCTTAAAGAACACATCTTGAAGAACTTTCAGTAATTTTTTTATTGAAAAATGGTACATTGTTTAGTGGCAAATGGCCGTCAATGAAATAATGTTTTTATATACACGGTTTGCGGTGACCAACATTGCGGCGAAGTGGATCATCTGAAAAAAAATGCGGATGGATTTAGTCAAATATAAGTATAAACTAGTCTTTAATCGAAGGATTTTAAAAAGTATTCATTTTTCACAAAATGGCGGACAGTCAAAGTTAATAGTTCGAT
This sequence comes from Ophion slaviceki, assembly GCA_944452715.1. Classification (NCBI taxonomy): domain Eukaryota; kingdom Metazoa; phylum Arthropoda; class Insecta; order Hymenoptera; family Ichneumonidae; genus Ophion; species Ophion slaviceki. The sequence continues at coordinate 29,495,410 of OX101788.1, read as the reverse complement.
TTTAACGAAAAAAAACGGCCGTTTTTTGGCTATAAAATGGCCATTTTTTGTTCGAAAAAAAAAATCGAACGATTAAAGACTACATTTTTATGTATTAAATATGCCTGAAAAATTTCAAGAAGATCGGTTCATTAGTGTTCGAGTAATCTTGGTCACCGACTTCAGAAATGCCATTTTGAGAAAAACGCGTTTAAAGTTTCAATTTCAGTTTACACGAAGAAAATATTTTTTTTTTTGTAAACTTACATAGAGTCATCTATTCCGGGCCCATACAGAAGTATGGGCCCGGATACTTATACTTCAAAAAAATGCAATAAAAAAAATCGATTTTTTCAAAATCGCAAGTGGGGGTAACCCCTTAACCCCTTCGTTGGCAGAGAGAATTCGACAAAAAGTGCTGACAATGGCAGGAACATTTTTTTATCCTGAAAACTTGTACCCTCGGATTTTTGGGGTGCTGATTACGAATCTGAACTCAAAATTCAGGAATTCACAATGGCGAATGAAAATACAAACAATACAGATTGGTTTAGATGAAACTCGGTACTCATAGGTTGTGTAGGTCACTGATTATGAGTCTGAACATTTTGAATTTTCAAAGTTAAAGTTCAGATTCGTAATAAGCGACCTCAAAAATCCCGGAATACTAACGGAACGAGCGCGCGCTCGTGATTTCTATAGATTTTGTTCAAATTTTAACCTGACATTGTTCATATCATTATGCATGTTTGAGTGAAACTTCAGAACAGTCGACTATTTAGATTGGGAGATAATGGGTTTTTTAATTGCAACCTTTAACACTGCAGGGTCTGCATTGACCGAAAGTCACGTCACATAATTCGTCGTACCATTCTATTGTGTTTATAAATTTTGAAAAAATATTATGTTTAGATAGCAAACTAGTTAGAGGAAGAGCAAAACAAGTTTGGATTGTCTTTGCTATTCAGTTTTCCTAAAAACGTTCAGTAAAGACAGAATAATTCTCCGTAAAAAATATTTGTCCCCTTTAATAAGAAGACATATGGCAACACCGCAGAACAGTATTGTTCAATATTTCGAGAAGAAAAAATAATCGGCGTGTTCCTAAAGTTAACAACTTTTATCATAAAAAAAATATTTTCATTATAAATATTAATATTTTATATTGTTTATGTTATCTTCATTAACAAATAATTTTGTTGGTTAAATCAAACCTAATTAAAAACTTTGTTCGATTAAAAATTGCTTCCAAATAAAAATTTGTGTCGCAGTCTTATTTTAAATATGCCGCGCAAACTTACGTCATTGGATACGTGGAACGACGCGGTATTGCCATATATCTTATTATAGTGAACAAATGTTTTTTACGGAAAACCGTCCTGTCTAAATTTCAATGCAGACCCTGGAATGTTAAAAGTAGCAATTTTAAAACCCATTATCGCCTAATCTAAATAGTCGACTGTTCTGAAATTCCACTCAAACATGCATAATGATATGAACAATGTCTGGTTAAAATTTGAAAAAAATCTATAGAAACCAAGAGCGCGCGCTCGTGCTACCTTAAGGGTATCTTCGATAGTTTTTGGAGCTACTTTAACAGAGCGCCAATATACGGTTCTTTTTTAATTTTTCTCATTCTTTTTTAACTTTTTTCTATTGTTGCTCAAATTTGTTGTTCAAGTTTATTATAATGTTGCTAAAGTTGATTGTAACGTTGCTCAAGTTGATTTTGAGTTCAATGATAACTATAAAACTGATTAAGTGCCTATAATAGTACCCAAGTTACCTTCTTGATATTTTTATGTAAAATGTTTCCTTAATAAAGATGACAATTTGATTGTAAAAAATCGTCGTTTTTCATTGAATTCCATGTATAATGCATAAAGTATCAAATGTTTGTATCAAAATGATATCAAAGTATCGTTCAATCTTTGACATAAGTTGCATTTCAATACCTTGTCAAACAAACTCTACACTCGAGGTTACTTTGACACTTTAAAAATATATATATACAATTGTGAGGGGTTGGATGGGGCTTGACTGTCTTATACATTTGATAGCGAAAGGACACATGGTTCTATTGGAGCAAAAAAAGGTGTACTTTAGGATGTTAAAAAAGGTTACCTACAAAAAACTTCCAAAACCTGTTCAAAGTAACCCCATTGTACGGTACTTCCAGCCAGTCACATCGGCAATTACAAGAATATTCTTCTCGGGGAATGAACTCTATCGGTACAGAGTTGAAGATTGCACCATTGCAACGCAACGGAAATTCTCTTTTCTTCCTTTATTTCTTTATTTTCATTTTTGAAGAAGATATTTTCCTCCCAGATTGTGCTGTAGACGTTGGCGTCATGTTTACAGCCCACAGCCGACAACAAAAGTATTAGCAGTCCAAAAAGGTAAATTTTCGTTGCATTCCAACAATGCAAACTTCAACGTCGTCTATCGCTGGAAGTCCACCATGTCGCCACAGGTGTTTACAATTATCAGATTATTCGTGGGACGAGGAAAGAGTTCCAATATCCATCTGCACCAACCCTGACCAATCATTCATTCTCGCTTTCCCTGTTGACTCGACTTTCATGTGGTCGTATATATATAACCGACAGCAGCGAACACGTCGTTGGCCTGGGTTGATACTAGAATGACTGACTGCTTAGCATCATACCAACTTTCGCGCCGGCCGCTGAGTGGGCGGCAATACTGAGCTTCCGATGTTAACACCACTGAACCTAACCAACATCTAGTCGTCTGTCTCTGCACAGGTCTTCTGTAGCTTCCCTGTGTCATTGTGCAACTGCTATGCAGCTCATTAGGGAAGAGTGGCTGCAAGCAGCACTCGCGGGGGTCTCTGAGGAACCTGAAGAGTAAAATTTCAAGTGTGGGGTAAAAGTAAAAGGGTTGAGATCGTAGACTCTCGCGAGGGTGTACGGAGGAGCATTGGAGATGTATATGTCTCCAATGTATGACACTTGGTCATACCATTCCCAACTATGAAGGCACTGATGACAGCACTGGAAAAGCTTGCAATGTATGGAAGAATTCTGCGGTCTAGAGCTTAATATTTCGTCAAGCTAGCAATATTCTCCGATAATTCCGTCAATGTTCCTGTACCTAGACATTCGACACTGTCCATTATACCAAGACATCGCGTCAAAACTAAAGTCTATGCACACAGATTGAACTTCTTTGCAGGATCTAGAAAGGCAAACATCTCGTATACGAGATCGAGATGAAGTTGCTCCCCGCATACAGCTGAATAAAGACCGATAATCACGATTGTCTTTTGCCAAGCGCAACTAGACCGGAAGTATCGTGTTCGAGGGTACCCGCGTAAAACTTGCCTACCGCCACACTCCAAGAGTTACGCGTACATCAAGTGAGGGTGGTAGTTTTTGAAGTAGCCCGGGATGTATAGTTACGGGTTTACACGTGAGTGGCCCAAAAGGAAAACCTACCATTCCCGCTTTGTCAATTTTCCTCGTGTGCGTTATTCGCTTCGAAATAGCGAGGAAGAAGCTTTGTGCGAGACAAACGCGAAATACCGAGGAGGGAAAGTCGGGAAAACTTCGTTTTTCCCGCTTTCACGTGAACACCAACGAAACCGTCTACCGGTGCTCGCGTATCCCACGAAGAAAACTCTTTCACAGAGAGTTCCTCTCGTCGCCTGTATGCGCGAGCACTCGAAAAACAGAAGCGCCCCCCAACGGTTCCTTCTTATAACTCTCGTGGAGCAAAACCCGACACCCCTTTGTCTAGAAAGTACAAAGGGCTCGTGCAGGTTTGCATGCGAGAAGGTGTAACGACGAGTACAATATGGTACTACATCATTATACATGTATACGCGCACATACCATCCAAGCTTTACACTTGAGCCACTCTTCCATTCATCGAATACCGACGATCCAAAGGATACCAAGCCCCGTCGCCCGGACTGCAAACTTGCATGAGTTACGCGTCTTAGGCTGCTGGCATTCGATCCATGTTATATTTATGGAATCCTCTGTGTCCAAAGTTCCACGCGAACATACCAAAGACGGAAAGTGTGAATTTCGTAAAGCTGCTGAAAAAATTGGACGCACTTTCGAGACATTAAATATAATGTAGACAATTGTCTACTCTAACCACCAGGCGGGAGGTAAAGAAAGCCATCTTTACACAATATCTAGCCTGTAATGTGTATAATCAAGCTCAAGTGTCGGTCTCAACCATCTCCGCTATTAGTGTACACGTCTCAAACGCGAACAACTTTCCTCGACATTTAGCACTTCAGGCTGATTATACGTTTACCTTCTTTCTTGTGGTCGCTATTGTGATATGGCGCACGTCAAAAAAAGGGGATGTGAAATTGAAAATACCGCGGGATAGACATACCGATTGCGAGAAGCATACACGAGAACCAGGATCGACCGTTCGTAAACGAGGGAGCACGCGATACCCCCACGTCCCATGAGTCCAATCGATTTACGAAGTACGGGCCACCGACGGAATTGAATTTAACGGCCCAACGGCAATATCGTCGGAAATCCGTAGGCCCGTACGAGCCTCCTGGTGTATGAGGAGCACGGGGACAAAATAGCTCGCTCCTGGGTTCTGTATGTGCATTGGGGGCTTATTATATCGCATAAGACTTTTAGCTTGGTACATACACGCGATACATCATTCGGCCTCAAATTCCATCAGTAATGCGGGATACAATCGCAATTATTTGGACGTCTATTTAAAAATGGCACACTCTGTTCTACATTAGAAAAGTTATCGAATTTACTACCAAACGCGAAAAAAGAATAACTATTGGGAGTACAAACAAGTCTCCGCCGTTTTTTTTGTCAAAAATTCGGCATTTATTGTGAAAGAACGGTACTTTATGTTTTATTCAAAGTATTGTCCGTCATTAGCCACTACTTTTTCCCATCTTTCTGGCAGCGTGTGGATATAGCGTCGGAAGAACGCTTCATCTTTTGAGGCTGTCCACAAATCGACCCAATTTTTGGTATCTTCATATGATGTGCAGTGCTGCTTAGACAGGCCGTGCGTCATCGATAGAAATAAACAATAGTCAGAGGGAGCAATGTCTGGTGAATACGGCGAGTGGGGTGAACCTTCCCAATTGAGTGTTATAAGTGACCCTTTCGCTAATGCCTGGCAAGCAGCGTTCACATGTGCAAAATCGGTGTTGAACGTTTTCGGCTTCAGTTCATGTGGAACCCAATTTGCTTGCTTTTGAATCATTCCCAACGATTTTAAACGATGTGAAATTGCTTATTGAGTCACTCCTAATGTAAGTGCAAGTTCTTCTTGCGTTTGGCACGAATCTCCCTCCAATAATGCTTCCAATTTGGCGTCTTCGTACACCTTCGGCCTTCCGCTACCGTTCTATGTCTTCGACGTCAAACTCACCGTTCTTAAACTTTTGAAACCGCTCACGACAACATCTCTCACTTAAAGCAGCCTCACCATACGCTTCTACAAACATTCGATGCGCCTCAGCTGCAGATTTCTTCAAATTAAAGAAGAAAATCAAAAGTTCCCGCAAATGATGCTTATTCGGCTTGAAACTCGACATTTTCGCACGAAAAAAATTATGTGATGCCGATACAAAATCGCTAAAATTTCAAGGTTATGGTCTTGCCAGATGTCCAATCTTACGATATGACGTTTTACATCTGACAATTTCAATCATAACTTCCTGATGGGGCCATCTCTTGTCAAACGGCGGAGACTCATTTGTACTCCCAATAGTTTAGGACAAAGACTTGTTAGGGGGTTGGAAACGAAAGGATCAAAAGTTAAATTGGATTGATGTTCCACCCATGCGTAGAACCAGTAACTCTGACCTTTGCGAGGAATAATCCTTTCGAAGATAGTTGCGCAGGGTAAAAAGTAGTTCACCAATGGCGTCATAATGCCAATTCAGATGGTTAGACACAAGTGGCGAGAGAGCCGGAGGCTATGACATTAGATGGTGTCGTTACCATTGACACCTGACCCGCAAAGGATAGTTGGCGCGATCTACAAAGCGATCTATGGAGACCTGCAACCCACTTTGCTCGGTACAGCAAATCGCATGATCATACGTTTTAAATGGTTGGTAAGTCGATCAACGGAACAAAATCGATGTGAGAGAACACGCGCTTCGTCTCGAGATAAAGTTTCGCAATTTTTGTAGCACATGTGACCGAAGGTAGCCTCGAAGCTCCAGACCAGAGGATTAAGCATCCTCGCAGTGCACGGTTTTGCAACGGAGTTGATGCACAAATCCGCTTCCGTCGTACCACAAAGCCGTACACACTTGCGGCACTTGGACTTCAGCAGTCTGAAATAATATGCCACAGTTTCTGGTGCAGAAATCTCTCGTCTTTTTTTATGGCTCCAATGGCTTTGGAACTGGGTTTTATGTACATACACAATTGACATTATGCACTGTTCCGTTTTGCGAAATTGAATAATCGTGAGTGGCAACCCTCGTGCGATTTTTAGCGGTGATTCTCATAAAAATTCGAGTGTAATGAATATAAGAAGAATATCGTTCGTTTTTTTCATCTATCACAACAAGTGTTTTTGTTTTGGGTTGCCTGGCTCACTTTCTTTTTTCCTCCGCTATGGCGATCGTTATTGATGACACCCTTCCTCGTGGCAACTTGAGTATTGCATTAGTAGAAATCGCATACTACTAAACCGAAAGAAAAACAATGCCAATCATGCGACTATACGTAATTCGCAGCGCGTCGTTCTCACATAATGGTTTAATCCAAATGAATATGACTGCTGAACACAAATAAAACGATTGCTTTAAGCCCAGGCGATCAGCCTGAACTCACGTGCGGGTGGACTTGTCAAACTGGAGTTTGTTGGGCGTGCGAACCAAGTTTTGCCAGTTCTAACAAGTCATGCATTTTCGTTAATATTTTAGGGGACAACAGCAGTGGGGTGTAACGGTTCACGTCAACTTGATGGTAAGTGGCATTGGAGGAGTGCGGCAATATGATACACGATATAACGAGGCTATCGATCGGATATTTCACGAGTTTATTTTACTTCATCGCGACCGTGTATTTGAAAAATAGCGAACCACCTCGTAATACTACTCGTCACGATGTTGCTAAAAAATGAATAGTAAAGAGCAAAAGTTTCTTAATCGTTTTTCAAAAAATATAAATACACACTGACTGTCCGTTTTACTGAAAAATGTCGCCGAAAAACTATGTTTAAGATTGTATGGTTGGAATGAAATGAAAATGCATACTTGTCAACTGCGCAAATTTCATTTAAAAATGTACCGTAAAACGGGGCTGCTTTGACATTCAGGGTAACTTTGACGGTTTTTGGGGCTACTTTGACAAAGCGCCAAAATACGTTTTAAATGTGTGCGCAGCGAGCCCGCTTGACCTTCTATGACGGGCGGCGGGTGCGGGGAATAAACTTGAACAACAGTTTGTTGTTGAAGTTTATTATAAAGTTAAAGCTAAAGTTGATTGTAATGTTGGCCAAATTGATTTTTATCTCAATGACAATTGTAAGACTCATTAAGTGCCTATAATAGCACCACAGGTACTTGATATTTTTATGTAAAATATTTCCTCAAGGGAGGGCACCACTGTAACCGCCCATTTTCGACCTTTTCATTGGTTTTTTTTTCAGAAAGAAATAAAATACATGCTCAAAAGAGCTTTTAGGTTTAATAGGGTATTTATTGAACTATGTAAAAAAAATTATTTGTCAATTACGGGGAGAATTAAAAAATAATTAAAAGAAAAATACAGACGAGTTTGAAAAAAAAGTTCGTTTTTTCGACCATCATTTTCATCTTAAAAGTGATATATTTTTTACAATTTTCGATTTAGCGAAAAAAGCGCCCGTACTTGACTTAAAGCAATCTAAGAAGCTACAGTTAAAATTTCAAGTCGATTGGACGAAAATTGTTCGAGTTCTGCTGCCTTAATATCGATGACAATTAGGTTATAAAAAATCGTTGTTTTTCATTCAATTCCATGTATAATGCATAAAATATTACATTTTTTTATCAAAATGATTCCAAAGTACCCCTTAATCTTTGACATAAGTTGCATTTCAATGCCTTGTCAAAGAAGCCCCACACTCGGGGCTACTTTGACACTTAAAACAACGTATATATCAAATTGTGAGGGGGTGGTGGAGGTTGATTTTCTTATACACTTGGTAGCCAAAAGAGACACTGTTCTATTGGAGCAGAAGTTGGTATCGTGGATGTTGAAAAAAAGTGACCTACAAAAAACTCCCAAAATCTGTTCAAAGTAACCCCGTTTTACTCTGCTACCAATATCACTCAGTCATTTTATTGCGATCGTTATTGGAGATCTGCAACCTACATGTGCAGAAAATGAAGTTCGCTGATAAAAAATAAAGAAATAAGATTAAGAAGGATTATTGTTGCATTCCAAAGATGTTAAGGAGGTACGACGATGACCATGCTAGTAAACTTAGAGTCTATTTCACGCCGCAATACCGCCACGTTTTAGATATATGTATATGGCCTATTTTTCGAGAAATATTTTTTAAGTATCGAATTTCGAGATTCCTATTATTTTTATAATATGGAAACAACCTTCATAATCTACTACTCGACTTCAGTAGTACGCCATATCGTTGACGTTTAGCATCCTCGCATTTTCGGTGGCTGTCATCGGTTCCACGCGCCCGGCTTATTATTTTTTGTAGCCGGTTAACATGGAGAATGAAAATACTGTGGAAGTTTATCAACAGAGTAACGGGATTGTACCTGAAGTCCAGTTTAGAGACAAATGTAGATTCTGACGGACAAGAATTAGAAAATGAAAAGGTAATATTGCGATTGCGAATAAAAAACGTCGCGTTGAAGCTAACCTCAATGTCCAATGTCCAATCTGTCCAAAGTCAAAACATATTTCATCGATTGTTATGTTATTTTTCCCTTTCCCAATTTTCACAATATTTGCAGGTATAAAAAGGAACGTTTATTTTATATGACGGTTCCCCATGCTGAATTTATATATAGATGCGTTGTATAGGTACATGCCGCCAGAAAAATTGAGATGCCTTTGCTGTGCGTAAAAGAACTTCGAGTAAATATCGACGAAAGGCCCTTTATAATCCATTAAAAAATGTACGGCTTCGCACAATCATATTTTTAATTCGCGTTGAAAATATCCGATAGACGAATCAAATTTGCGCGGGTATCCGGCGTTGCCACACGTCGAGCAAGATGGCTTCTGTTACGTCACGAGAAGTCTCGCTCTCCGAAAAATTCGGTTTTTGCGACTTTATTTCTAAATTTATTGCTTATTTCTGCGGTGAGCTTTCCAGTTCAAGGTGCCTTATCGATCACAAAGATTCAACGGACGCAACCATCAGTTTTTTTTAACGTGTTTCTTCCCGAGTCGAAATTTTCGAGCCGCGTCCAAGCCACAAAATGAAGGCGAGCAGAAATCGGCGTGAGCGGATTATTGGGTATCTAAAGGAGGGTACAATGTTTGAAAGTACCATGCGTTAGAGCCTCCGATGAACCTCCGGCATGGCAGAAAGTAGACTTTTTGACTCAAAGGAGGTCAGGGAGGGTCACAATTGAACCTACGGAACCTCAGGTGGGCCTACTTCGAGCGCTCCCGCAGAACCTACTGCCCCCCCCCCCTTTCGGCCTACTGTACACTGCTAAACAAAAAATTAATTTATATAGAATCTATTTAAATAAAATAGGTTTTTTTCCTTGTCTCCCAGCCTACTACGATCATATTTCTTTCAAAGATATTTATATATGTTAATAAAGATGAGATTCAAATTAATCTTCATTTGCTTACAATGTACACTGTAAAGCTTAGTGTACTATATGCAAAAAAATATTTCATAAATCGAAAATAAAATGAACGCATTATTTGAGAGCTTTGCTACAAGGATTTTTCATCGTAATTCGTCATTCCCTGGCCTTTGGAAATGATTTTTTTCGAAGAAAATATTTGCCCTATATGCGATTTGAACCTAGTCCTACCTATTCATAGCTACGCGCCGCTGCCCCTATGCTACCGAGTGCTTATAACATTTTGGTCGCTGATATGGCATAAGAGATTAAATGAATACCTCCAACTATTTGTTGTATCACATAAGCTATAGATTTTTCAAACACACATACACACACACACGCGCGCGCGCGCGTGTGTGTGTGTGTACACATAAATAAACATTTTTAAAATCAATCATCTTAATAATGGAATGCAATAGGAAAAATTTGGTTCTATGAAAAATCTAGTTAATACAAATTTAAAAAAAATCAAATAGACGCGGTTAGTTAATATCATAATATTTAGCGGGAAAAAATAAAAATATGCTTCATACATACACGTGGAAATATTTTTTTAATTTTCGACGTGCTAAAAATGAAAACAAGGAAAAATCAAACATCTTATTTGAAATCGACGGTAATCGGCCGTCGCCATTTATCAACTTATTATTGAATAAACAAAAAAAAACAAACCGAACAAAAACAAAAAGAAAAATCGAATGAGGTTGAATTCTAAACCGACAATTTCAATCCTTCAGAACATGAAATAGACTATAATTAACACCCTATCGTTCCATATAGAAATCAACATTATATGTTATTTAGATATACACTGCCAGCTAAAAGTTTTCGGACACTCCACATAATCGCAAAACTTTTGAGCACTGGATAATTGCCAAATAATGTTAGAGTAATATAATTCATTTAATTTATTATTTCACGAAGATACTATAAAGATCTATATGATTAAGTTATTTCACAGAGCTTTATAGTATCTTCGTAAAATAATTATTATTCTACCATAAGTTTGCAATGATCTAAAGTGATATTAAGTTTTGCAGTTATCTGAAGTGTCCGAATACTTTTGACTGGTAGTGTATATTCGAATATATTAACGCAACCACATATTTCGAGTATTATATATATATATATATATATATATATATATATATATATATATATATATATATAAAGTATTATATAATATATGTTTGGATACACCAGTCGATATTTCTTGCTGCACTAAAAGTCACATAGCTTCGTAAAAAAAAGATAACCAAATTTACCGAACGGCGTTTTGACGGGAATAAATTCAGCTGTATATTGCTTTTCTGAAATATTTTTTTATCATTTTCTTTTCGACCCGGTACGCACTTTTATACGTGACTGATTTTCGGCTTTTTTTCGACCATCAAGAATTGAACGCATGACTTATGGAAAAAAAAAATTGTTATGTTTATCCATGATGAACTTGAACGGGGTAGCAGGAACTTCATTTGCGTTTTTTATAAAGTTTTGTACGATTTTTTTCGCAATGTTATTTCATTTTTTGCTAAAAAGACTAATTCTAGATAATGCAATGTAACTCAAGAACTAGACGGCTTAAGAAGAAATGTCAAGAACGAAAAACGTCGCGTAAGCTTATACTGGATAGACTGGCATTTTTTAAAGAATTTTCCTGTGAGATTTTTTCTCACAGGAAAATGCCTATTAATCCGATAGAATTGGAGTAAGACTGTATACACAAGCATTCTTTTATCAATTGCCTATAAAATAATAATAAATCGATATTGAGCAAATTTGATTGTTTTCGCATATTAATATTGGACTATTAATTTGATAAGGGGACGATGTATTTTTATTAATTTCGTATTATTTTCGTCATCGAACGGGTTACCGATCAGGTCACAATGGAATGATGATGGAGGAGATATCGAATTTGGGCCGAAAGCAGGTTAGGTGGGGTCGAGGCAACAGTTTGAGATTGAAAGCAGGTTAAGGAGGCCTGTGCTCTGCACGTTTCACTGAAACTGGGGGTCGAGAGAAGGTTTGGGAGGTCTAGCAGAGGCTACCCTGGGCCAAGAGGAGGTCTCTTCATGGCACTGAACTCGACAAATGAGGTTTCGTAGGTTCAACGGAGGCTGGCGGCTTATGTATTACAAAAGAAATGGGTCCTGCGAGGGTTCAGAGGAGGCTAAAAATTTCGACTCGGGTTGGCTCCAAGTAGCACAAAAAAAATCGATATATGAGAGGGCAGGCACATTTTGTCGTCTACGTGTGACTAATTCACCAACTTTAACAATTAATAACTCGGAAAGTGTACGGTAAATCTCGTGCAAACTCCGCACGCGCATGGACGAAGGTCTCGACAATGCTATAAAAAAAAATTGGGCTTTTATCTTGAACTCACTCCAATCACCGTACCTCCTTAATATTACCACCATGTCGAAAATACTTGCGACCATAAAACCGTATGATATGGAGCACACACGTGGGACTTACGCTACCAAACTCGCATACTTATTTCGTTCGCAATCGACTGTGAAACGTCCACCGCGAAGAAACTCTCGAAAAAGCAAGTATGCGCACTTATTTTGACAGGCAAAAGAAAAAATCAGTGTTGTACACGAGTTAAAAACAAAGGTAGGAGCCGAAGTTAGGAAGAAATTCCGCGTGACGGCGTGAGAGACGTGACGACGAGTAATAGCCGAGCGCGTTTTCAGAGTCCAAAGAAAAACATAAAAACCCGAATGTACAGAAAAGAGAGTTTCTACGCAAAGCATTGGAGGTTTGTCGCGTTTGTGTTGTTCACGATGGCATGCACACGAGCCCCAAGAACGATGTCGCACGATCTCTCGAGACTCTTCTTCAAAGACTCTTTGATCCTCTCCGCATGCTCGTTAACACGCTTGGATGCAAGGGCGCTGCCGACTTTGTCAAAGATCCACATGACTGTCATCAATGTTTCATCAAGAAACAAAGCAACCTGATGTGCATATTTTTTTAAATATTTTTGATAACGCGAACTAAATGACTTTTGAACGAGCGAGACTTTACGAAAACTGTCGTGTCTATGCACTGTTTTTCACGGTCTAATGTTGCATCGTGTACTTTTGCGGGATTTTATTAGGGGTAGAAGAAAGTTTCAAAGGATTTACAAGAGAGGGCGTTACTGGTATCAAATCGCATCGGACCGCGATTACGCGGTCACCCATCCAAGTATTGGCCCAAGCTGCATGTCTCGGATCGAGAAATGCCGGTGGGTTGAAACCAAAAGATCTGAGGCAACTGCGATAGTCTTTGTCAAACCAGGTATCTCAAACGATGACACAAGTTGCCAACTATTGCAATGTCATTCAAAGCTTTAAGACCTCAGGCCACAGTGACGGGTATAAAATCATGGGCGAATTTAACAATTTTTTTTGTAGGAAAAAGTGACTCACTCGTAAAATTAAGGGGCCGTGAAAATTAAGGGGCTTTGAAAATTTCGAAAAATCGAAAGCCAGCAAGACTTGAACAAACCGACGATGATGAGCAATCAGAAGGGATTTTGTACGGTGCAGGAATTGCCGATTAAGTTTAGCTAAGAGTTTTTCATGGTACAAACTTCAAACGCGTTTTTCTCGAAACAACGTTTTCAAAATCTAGCTCCATCGTATCTCTAAAACTAATAAAGCGATTCCCTTGAAATTTGAACCACATATTGTAAACATGATCCGCAACAAGATAACCCTCGATGGTTTAAAAATTTTGATTTTTACTCTTTTTTTTGCGAAAAACTGCGAAAAAACGCGTTTTTTTACTTTTTTCGTTTTTCATCTGCCATTTTTTTATTTTTTGATAAAACTTTATATCCGAGGGTCATTTTGTAGCTGGTGGTATACTGAATCTAATGGTCTTCGATTTTTTTGTTTCAGACAAGCCGTTGCCGAGTTGTGATAGAGCTACCTAGCCCACCTATTTTTGAGGCGTTACGTTAAACTATAGTTTTTGTACTTAAAAATAAACAAAAATGAATAAAATTTTTTTTAAAAGTATTTCAAGACTGTTTATCAAGCCCAACAACTTTTATATTCATATCTTTTATAAAATCCTAAAAAAAATCGCGAAAATAGCCTTTTTTCGTAGCTCCAAAGTAGACTGGCTCTTTAATTACACATCTATTTGGTATGGATATCAAGCTGTTGGAAAATATATATTTTTTTTCCATGTACAAAATGGCCGACCACTCGAAACTTCTCGAAGCAGCTTTTTTCGAAGTGGCGTGACAAATAACTTCAACAATTTTCACTCGATTTACTTCAAATTTAAAAGTTATGTTCCTAATTGCATTTCGCAGAGAAGTACTTACGGAATTTCTGATTAATCGAAAACTTTCCATTTTATCAGCAGTTTATGAGCAGTTATAACGAAATTGTTCACTGAAAATTCATTTCTTAAGTTCAAATACCTACAACTTTTGAATAAAACAATATTTTGAAAATTCCGTACGTACTTCTCTAGGTATTCTAATGTAGATTGACGAGAATTTTGGTTTTTTGTTCTAGGTAAAAAATTGTGGATGCTAAACGTCACGCCGCGGAGCGCATAAAAAAAGATAACAAAGAAAATGTTAGTAATCGATCATTTTGTACATCGAAAAAAAAATATATTTTTTCTAACAGTTTGGTATTCATACTAGATAGATGTGTAATTAATTTTATGAGTGAATCACTTTTTCCTAAGAAAAAAACATTGTTAAATTCGAACGTGATTTTATATCCGTGGCCTAAGGCCTAAATTTGATTTTCTCGGCGCCACAATGTCACCACGTGCCCTGCTAGCCCGTGTGAAACCATTCGATTCCTTTGCTGTTGTTCTTCGTTACCTTTCTTTTCTTTAGCGTAAACGATGCCCCATCTTTCAGCAGATATTCACGAGAATTTGGCTCAGCTGCCCTCGCCTGCTGTCCCTGTCTGGCCCGTCGTGCACTGTTATCTCTTTGTTCCACACACGTTGCCCTTGTCTCTCGCATAGACGATCGTGCTCCCCGATACGTACATATACGTATGTGGACGAGGAGCTGTAAAGTTCGCGCGGTACGCCAATTGAACGACCGCAACGCTGAGGTTTTCACAAAGAGGGTAACCAGGCTACTATATATACATACATATACAAATATATATATATATATATATATATATATATATATATATATATATATATATATACAATATTAAAGGCCGTAGATTATAGATGTACGTGCTAGTTACGTAACAAAGGTCCGGACTGTTCCAACCGCGTGTAGAGAGTTAAAGCGAACTTGTTTCACGCTCGAGCTAGACGAAGTTAGTTACGACTCAATTACATTCTTATATACCTACCTGCCCCTCTCTCTCTCTCACTCTCTCCCTCTCTCTCTCTCTCACGTTATTAGATCACACGTGGATTGTAGGAATATACTTTTCCCTTGCTTTCGCCAAAAACACCATGCGACGTATGGAGGAAAATGAGAAAAGGAAAAACTGCAGAGAGAGACCGAGTTGGCGAACGTGATATGCATCGGCATATACAGGGTGTCCCTCTTATCTCTGCCGCCCGAAATAACTCGGTAATTATCGACGTCACAAAAAAATGTTCCAGACAAAAGTTGTACGGTGTGAAGGGGGCGGTCAAATGCGACCAATTTGTTTTTTATTTCGGTGAAGGCGCTGGCGCACCGTGAAGGTCACCTCCACTTTTCAAAATGGAATGGTACATTTTTTTTTCAACCATCTTGTGGAGCACCTCAAGCCGCATAAAAAACATCTGACGGTCAAAGTCGTTCAAGGTCATTCAAGGTCAGTATCGATGATACAAAACTAAATATGATTACAAAACTAAAACTGATCCGAGATATTTAGATTTGTATTTTATTTTAATAGGTAACCTTGAATGACCTTGAACGACTTTGACCCCCGATGTTTTTCATGTGGCTTGAGTTGCTCCACAAGATGGTTGAAAAAAAATGTACCATTCCATTTTGAAAAGTGGAGTCGACCTTGACGTAGCATCAGCGCCTCCAACGATAAAAAAAATAGGGTGGTCCAGTATGACGGCCTTCTCGAACACTGAAACTTTTGTCGGAATCGTTTTTGGATATGATGAATAGTTTGAGTGCTATTGCTCTGTAACACTTTATGTGCATCACCCTGTATATGTACACACAAGTACATGCCATAGCGAGGGTAGTAAGATAGTGAGCATTGCTCGTGATACCACCCCGTGACATCGTTATTTTAAATAAATGTTTTCTTCCCTTTGCCTTCCGCATTGCTCTGATCTCGTTTACGCCTAATGGATTTTTTCTACCTTTTGTGCTGACAAAGTGTACATACAGGCAGAGCGGAAAGAGCTTGAGAAAATCACACCCGCCGTTTTCTCCTCGTGCGCGTCCCAGTGAAATCCTTTTCCACCCGCCGGCTCTCGGCCGCGGCAGGGGCATGAAAAACGAGTGGAAAAGACAGGAAGAAGTAAGAGGGATTTATAACGGCGATGCCGTATACATGTATACGTGTTTATATATAAGGTTAAAAAAAAGTGTTCGGCTGATGGCGCGATCAAGGGCGCAGAAGGAAACCCCAGGGGCCGTATAAGCCGGTATAACCGTGTCCACCGTACACACCACCCACGCTCGCGTTGATGGCGCGCCTGGGCGCTTCTCCGCCAAACGAACTCAGTTAATTAAGAGCTTCTCGCCCCCTCGGCAGCACGCACGACTCCGGAATCACTGAAACCATCCGGCAGGGAGCGGAGAATTTATATATAGCATCCCCCGGAGGAGCGAAAAACTTTTTCAATTCAATATTTTTAGTATCTCACCCTCGCGTATGGCTCGTGACGTAAATGCGAAATGTTTCGCTCTGTTAAAAACGGAGAAGTGTTTTTCCACGCGATCAAGCTGACCTCGTACGCGTACAGCGATACGGAGGCCTTAACTATTGTACGAGCAAGAGCTGGTTTTACAGCTGTGTTTTTTTAATTCCTTTTAGGAAATGGGCACGAGGGTTTTTATGGAATGGAGTACGCGTCTGTACAACGTTAGGGCGCTTGTTCTTCGCAGGATCGGACTTTCGCTTATACGGCGGTTGAGGCTCAGCCTGTTCTTTTGATACTTAACCCTCAGTAGTCACACGTAGCTAGAATCACGGCATGATCATACTGGGTCCATGGGACCCAGGCGTTTTTAAATTGTTATAAATAATGAAATAACGCATTGAGCGATATGAAAAAAAATAGTGAGGTGTAATTTGAACCTTGTTTGAGGAGAGGTGAGGAGTTTCAGCGTGAAAGAAAAACACTTTTTTGCGAATTTTTCTCATCTATATGGATAGAGTAAATTTATTGAAACCTTTTGCACATTGTTGAGTGTCATTTGAAGAACATTCCGTGAAATTTGTACGCGAAAATATCCACAAACAAGCCGGTGCCGCGTTTTTCTCGAAACCACTTTTTCAAAGTCCGTGTTCACTGCCATTTGAAAACTACATGACCGATTTATTTCAAACTTGGTACACACTTTCTACATTTAAAATACGTCCCCCCAACGGTTAGTTTGAGATTTTTTTTACATTGAGGGGGTTTTCCACCCCCAAAATGGCGGAATTTTTCGTGAAAAATAGCACTTTTCACTTTACATGACCACCAAAAATTTAGAAATGAAAAAAAGCATCAATGACCGTTGGGGGGAGGATTTGATGATACTTTGACTAAATTTTAATGGTACTTGATTTCAGATAATTTCTAGCTGAGATACAGTGAACACCGCAAATCGTGTTTTTCCAAAGGCGTTCTTGGAAAAGCTTTGTCACCGGCTTGTTTGTGGATACGAACTTTTTTTCAAACTCGTCTCTACTCTTCTTTTAATTATTTTTTAATTCACCCCGTACTTGACTGCTAAAAATAATATCATTAACGAAAACATTTCACTCTTAGTTCCGGGACTAAATTTACGACAATTCTACTGCGTGCCGCGGAGAGGATTGGCTGAAAAACAGTAGTACTATAGTGACTCGTGCGCCGCCATTTTGTATACTGTTGACAAATGATTTTTCTTTACATACTTCAAAATATACCTCATAAAACCTCAAAGCTCTTTTGACCATCTATTTTATTCCTTTCTTTAAAAAAATCCAAAGGAAACGCTCGAAAATGGGCAGTTACAGTGATGCCCGCCCTTAAGGAAACATTTTACATTAAAATATCAAGTATTTACCTGGGGTGCTATTGTAGGCACTTAATGAGTCTTAAAATTGTCATTGAGATCGAAATCAACTTGAGCAACATTGCAATCAACTTTAGCAACATTATAATAAACCTGAACAACAAATTGTTGTTCAGGTTTATTCCCCGCACCCGCCGCCCGCCACAGAAGGTCAAGCGAGCTCGCTGCGCACACATTCAAAACGTATTTTGGCCCTCTGTCAAAGTAGTCCCAAAAATTGTCAAAGTTACCCTGAACGTCAAAGTAGCCCCGTTTTACGGTATCCATTGAGTGCAAAATCCTGACCTCATATCCCAATACTTTCCTGTGAAGAAACAAATATGGAAGATCGACCTGTTTTTCAGGCCCCAAGCTGATGGAGACCCGTTAACCGTGCGATTCTCCACATCATTGTATTTCAAATGTTACACCCCGATAGCTCGTATCCCGTCAAGACTCCACCCCAGCACAACATATGCCAAGCGCAGCACCACCTACTCGTTTTTCCATACACCCCATCCACATGGTACACTGGTTCACACGCCGCTGCCATTCCGCTCCGATACCCCGCGAGTAGTGAAGCTCGCGCACGGATCGGGTGGCGCTCGGCAAGATGGAAAAAAACGTGCGAAGAAAATTGACATTAGATGTACGATATACGCGCGTGTCGCGAGGTACGATAAATTCCGTTCGAGCGAAGATTGCGAGTCACGGGAGAAGAAGAAAAAGGTGACGCTTGATTCGCGATGTGAAGCGAGAGGAAAACGAATCGCGCCCGACTGGGTTGAACACACATGCACTCGTCGGAAAATGACACGGTTCAGAAGACATCGATAGACGCCAAGTATATGCCTGGATATATTATCGATATATGTACGTACGTCCATATTCATAAAAAAAAATATATTCAGACGCTGGTTCGTTTCCGAAGATTCGTAGATATTTCGCAAAATATATTGTCGAGCAAGGAATCGCGCAGAGGGATCACAACAAGTCAAGCCTAGCGTTATATCGAAGATATCGAGAAAAGGTCGCGGACGATCGACATTATTTGCTTCGCTATATGGTCCTCTCGACTTTTCCATCTCACTTCCTGTCGCACTTTAGCCGCTCACAGCATCAATGGTGCGAATCGAGGGTACACACGTGGGTCGAAGGAAACATGTATGCGTCGCGCAGGAAGTAAGGGACCGTGCTTTACAAGGGTACGGTCTTCTTCCGAGGCAATGTATATATATTAGTGTGGCACTATTTTGACCTCTTTTTTACCTTTTTCGCATCATCCAATTATCTTCTTAAGGGGTTACCCCCACTTGCGATTTTGAAAAAATCGATTTTTTTTATTGCATTTTTTTGAAGTATAAGTATCTGAGAATAACTTCTGTATGGGCCCGGAATAGATGACTCTATGTAAGTTTACAAAAAAAAATATTTTCTTCGTGTAAACTGAAATTGAAACTTTAAACGCGTTTTTCTCAAAATGGCATTTCTGAAGTCGGTGACCAAGATTAATCGAACACTAATGAACCGATCTTCTTGAAATTTTGCAGGCTTATTTAATACATAAAAATGTAGTCTTTAAACGTTCGATTCTTTTTCGAAAAAAAAAATGGCCGTTTTATAGCCAAAAAACGGCCGTTTTTTTCGTTAAAATCGAACCATTAACTTTGACTGTCCGCCATTTTGTGAAAAATGAATATTTTTTAAAATCCTTCGATTAAAGACTAGTTTATACTTATATTTGACTAAATCCATCCGCATTTTTTTTTCAGATGATCCACTTCGCCGCAATGTTGGTCACCGCAAACCGTGTATATAAAAACATTATTTCATTGACGGCCATTTGCCACTAAACAATGTAATATTTTTCAATAAAAAAATTACTGAAAGTTCTTCAAGATGTGTTCTTTAAGATGGTATATTGATCGATTAAAAAAGTTTTGTAGTTTTCTTTAAAAAAATTCATGAAAAAGGCCTTTTTTGCGCTACAAGTGGGGGTAACACCTTAAAAAAAAAATTGTCGCGGGAATTGCGGGCGGTCAAAAAATATTTAGAGCTCACTCAAGCCTCCCGAAAATTCAAATTTTCATTCAAAAATCGATTTTTTTCGTCCACTTCTCACCCATGAATTTTACGCTTCATCATTTTTTAATTGACCTCGCGAAAGCTGTTGCCGGCCAATGAATATTTAGTGGTCGCTCAAGAGCTTCGAAATTTCCAACCATGCAATTTTTTACTCTTCTCACTCATAAAATTGACGCTTTGTCAAATCTTTAAAACAATTCATCCTTTTTTATTTAGAAACAGATTTTTTTATTTCCCTCACACTTCGAACCCAAGAATTGTAATCTTTAAACGAAATTATAGGTCATTTTATTGGGTTAGAAGTGTGAGGTAAAGGGGGTAGCCGGTTAAGGGGGGTCTGACGGCCCCCACCGAGTTTGATCGAATCGACCCAAAAACCTGAAAGAGGGCTGAAAAACAAAATTTTAGAGATATTTTTTAACCCCCTAAACCCTTATGAAAACACCATAATCGCAAAAAATGCGTTTTTTTTATGTTTAATTTTTTTTTGAGCTTTCAAATGCATTTTAAAGCGGTTTTAACACAACCAAAATTTTGTTTCAGATGTGTAGACATGCCCTGAATTTTTCCAGATTTTTTCGTAAAGTTAAATCATGTGCAACATAATTTTAATGGCAAAAAAACCGTAAAAAATCGTCATTTTTTGTATTTAATGCTATGGTTTTTATTGACGTATTAATGGTAAAAAATCGTGCACCATAGCATAGAAAGCTACTATCTTCCTCTACAAAATGACGCTAATTGGGCTCAATTCGGTCGTCTCTAGCGTCCGAAAATCAAACTTGAATAAATTCCGTTTTTATAATTTGAGCATTTTCAGTTACGAAAATGACACAAAATCATATTTTTCAATTATTTTTTTAAATAAAAGTACATTTTGGGGTTTCTGAGGTCGCCGATTACAAATTTGATGTCAAAAATTAGTTTTGTCACATGACAGCTGTCAAAACGAAGAAAAAATATTTTAATTTTTGAAATTTTTTAAAAAAGCTATGGGAACGATATTAATAAGGATTTTTTAGGTCGCTGATTATAAATTCATTCTTATACACGAATTTTTAATCGTAACAGCTGTCAATAGTTATATTAACAAACAAAAAATTACGTATTATTCAGAAAAAAAATTTGGAATTCCCCGACTAAACTGTCACCTGGCGGAGAAAATCCCAACTTGTACCTTATTAAGCCACGTACCCGAGTGCCTAAGGCCACCGTACCCACGTGGGCCTTAGGCTCGTATGCCCCTCCGCACGGTACTGCGCATGCCCACTACGCACTGACGCATCGAGAACCCCGCTCCACGCGGTCTCTCTTTCTCTCTGTGTTCAGCCGCCGTCCAGTACACACGTCATGCGACGCGCTCTGCTCCGTTAAACAAATCTATTTGTTTTGTTAACAGCGTTTTTTTAATTTATCGTTTAACCTGCCTATCTCAACACGAAGTGATTGAAGCAGTATTCTAAGGTGAGTTTGAATATCAATTTAAATATCAATCAACATAAAAATTGATTTATAATCATAACCTCAATCTACAATCGTTTGCCTCATAGTCGACTTGAAATCGTACAGAAGGTGGCCGTCAACTTCAAGTTGTTGTTTAGTTCACTCACATGAAAAGAATTAAAAAAAAGCAAAAAAAAAAACAAAACTAAGACGAAACGATATTTCAATAAAAAAATGATTTGGAATACAATAATTTATTTCTGTTTTGTTTACCGATGTTTTCAACATTTTTTTTGTTTTGATTTACAATTTTTAATGTACTTTCGATTTTCGTTACTTTTGTTCTATTTGTTTTTTTAATTATGGTTTTTTTTTATTCCGGGTTTCAGTTACTTTTTTCATTTTTTTCAAAAAAAAAAAAATAATTTGTTAATCATAATAAAAAAAATAACAATGTTCTTTTTTTTTCTTTAGGAAAAACTGTGCGATGCCACCGAAAAAACGAAAATGTACGGCTGGTGAAAGGTGCATAAGATGCAACAGATTGTTGCGTTATGATACCGGAAAACAGAAGTCCATTTCTTCAGATGATGACGTACACTTATATACTAAACTACTAGGTAAACGAGTAGAGAAAGATGACGTTTTATGTCATCTGTGTCGTTCCGCAATCGCTAAATCCCGAACGGTTTCACCATCGACGAGCAGTGATTCTGATCCTGAAGAAAATCTTCAGTTGGATTTTAATCCCGAAGAAAATCCTCTGCCAAACGTCAATCCCGAGGAAAATCCTCTGCCAGATGTTGATCGCGAACAAAATTCTGTCGATCCTGTAGAGAGACATTCATCAACACTCTCCAATTTGACAGTATCAGATGACACAGAACAATCTTCGGAACAGTCTTCGCAACAATTGTCACGGTCGGAGTCTGGATCTTCCACAGGACAGTCATCACAATCTTCTAAGGACCCTCCTTACGTTCTTCGTCCAAGAGAACCGGACTATGAAATGATCGAGATGCCTTTCAACAGAGTTACCGCGACTCCCAAATGTTGTTGCGTATGTCTTACTCCAATTACGACATCTCCGGTTGTTCCGTTTAAAGCGAGGTTACAGGTATTTATAAGTTCACGAATTTTCATTCCAAAAGGCAATCGCTGTTGTCCTGTACATCTTATTAGTGAACGTATGTACGTTGACGAAATTTCAAACTTGAAAATATTTTCGAATACTTGTACTATCAGTTCTCAAGAGTTGGCATTATTTTTGGATGCACTGTCCAAAAAATGCGACAACAGTATTTTAGACAGAGTAGATGATTACAATTTATCGGCAGAGCGCATAAAATCGCTAACTGGATACACAGTTGCAGAAATCGAGACTCTAAAAAACATGTTGGTCACTTTGCGAAATTCTCAAAATCGCAGTATTAATCAAGCTCTTTTAATATTCCTTTTTAAATTAAGAACTGGAAATTCCAACACAATCACTGCGTCAATTTTCGATATCAAATCTGAACAACTAGTATCTGCTTATTGCAAATCGGTTTTGGATTCATTCGCGAAAGACGTCTTTCCACTTCGTTTCGGAGCTCGGGCATGTTCTCGCGAAGATTTAATTGCTAATCACACGTCGCCTTACGTAAAAAAATTACACGGATTTGAAGATCGCCTGCTCTTGATTGCTGATGGTTCATACCTTCGACACCAAAAAAGTAGTAATAATTGTTACCAAAAAAAATCTTTCTCTGGTCAGAAAAAGTGTCCACTCTGTAAACCCTTCACAGTTTGTGCCACAGATGGATATGTAATAGATGTTTACGGACCGTACGAAGCAATTGTGAATGATGCGAAAATCTTACAACATGTACTAAGTGATCCGAACGGCTTGAGATCAATCCTCAAAAAAGGGGATGTTTTTATACTTGACAGGGGGTTCAGAGACGTCAAAGATTGGTTAGA
This sequence comes from Ophion slaviceki, assembly GCA_944452715.1. Classification (NCBI taxonomy): domain Eukaryota; kingdom Metazoa; phylum Arthropoda; class Insecta; order Hymenoptera; family Ichneumonidae; genus Ophion; species Ophion slaviceki. The sequence goes on along the minus strand of OX101788.1, from coordinate 29,471,927 downwards.
ATCTCAAGGGTTCGTTGTGTTGATGCCAGCGTTGAAAGGCAAAAGAAAGCAACTTCCAACAAATGAAGCAAACGAAAGTCGATTTGTTACGAAATTGAGGTGGGTGGTAGAGGCTGTCCACGGTATAATCGGTAGTAAATTCAAACTCTTGCATAATCAGTTTAACAACAACATGTTGGATTCAGCGATGCTTTATTGCAAAGTAGCGAATTTTTTGGTTAATGAGTTTGGAAAAAGACTGAATTGCGATACCGATTTACAAGATCAAATTGCCGAGCAAATGTTGAAAAGAAAAGACGTTGACAATTCTTTAGCGAAAGTTGTGGAAGAACAAAACTGGAATAGGAAGAAAAGGATCTTCAAACCGTTAACATCAAATGACGTATTAGACTTTCCGGAAATGACAGAGCAAGATTTGAAGATCCTTTTCACTGGCTCGTACCAGTTATCGCAAACTGTTTCATACTTAGCTGAAATGTATACCGAAGAAGGACTTTTGAATATGCAATACTTGTTGGAGGACGATACCATTTTGAAATGTGAAGTTAAATCAAGACATATAAACAAGAAAGTATACAGATGTTACGTTCAGTACGACCCTAACAGTATTGGATATAACGGTATAAAAAACTACGTATGTGATTGTGCAAATGGGCTAAGAACTGTTGGTTGCTGTGCCCACGTTGCAACAATCATTTACTTTTTAAGTCATGCACGGTATTTGTCCAAAATCATCCGCCCAGCTCAAATTCTAACGAATCTATTTCACGTTGATAATGTCGAACCTGTTATTGAAGAACACAGTGACGAAGATTAACAACATAACAATCATGTTGCAATGTATGTATTACTTGTGTCTGTTTAATGTATATATTAGATGAATGTATGTAATATTATTATAAATAAATAGATTTTTTAAAATACAATGACTTTTAATTATTGAAAAAACCGAAATAGTAAATACCATTTTCATTTGATGACATGTGTAATTTTTTTTTTGTTAGCTGTTTGACATCAAATTTGTAATCGGCGACCTCAGAAACCCCAAAATGTACTTTTATTAAGTAAAATAATTGAAAAATATGATTTTGTGTCATTTTCGTAACTGAAAATGCTCAAATTATAAAAACGGAATTTATTCAAGTTTGATTTTCGGACGCTAGAGACGACCGAATTGAGCCCAATTAGCGTCATTTTGTAGAGGAAGATAGTAGCTTTCTATGCTATGGTGCACGATTTTTTACCATTAATACGTCAATAAAAACCATAGCATTAAATACAAAAAATGACGATTTTTTACGGTTTTTATGCCATTAAAATTATGTTGCACATGATTTAACTTTACGAAAAAATCTGGAAAAATTCAGGGCATGTCTACACATCTGAAACAAAATTTTGGTTGTGTTAAAACCGCTTTAAAATGCATTTGAAAGCTCGAAAAAAAATTAAACATAAAAAAAACGCATTTTTTGCGATTATGGTGTTTTCATAAGGGTTTAGGGGGTTAAAAAATATCTCTAAAATTTTGTTTTTCAGCCCTCTTTCAGGTTTTTGGGTCGATTCGATCAAACTCGGTGGGGGCCGTCAGACCCCCCTTAACCGGCTACCCCCTTTGAAAAATTCGTTTCTAAAGAAAAAAGGATTGTTTTGAAAATTTTACAAAGCGTCAAATTTATGAGTGGAAAGAGTAAAAAAAAATTGCGGAAATTGGACATTCCGAAGCTTTTGAGCGACCACTAAATATTCAACGGCCTGCTGGAGCTTTCGCGAGGTTATTTTACAAATTATAAAGCATACAATTTATGGGTGAGAAGTGGACGAAAAAAAAAATAATTTTTTTAATGAAAATTTGAAATTTTGGGCGGCTTGAGCGACTTCTAAATATTTTTTGGCGGCTCGCAGCTTTCGCGACAATTTTGATTTTTTCTTTAAAAAAGATAATTGGATCGTGACAAAAAGGAAAAAAATAGAGGTCTAAATTGTGCCACCCGTATATATAAGGGTGTTTCTTTCCAAGAATTTCCAAGACGAGACCAAAGTTTAATATGTAAGTCAAAAATTTAATTATATTGTTGTTATGGTATTCAGATCAATCGAGCTTTGACCGGATATAGAAGAAAAAAAATTTTGAAAAAAAAACCTAAAAAAATTCTCGTCAACACACAAGAAGCAATGCAACTTTTTTGCTATCTTGAGGGTTTGTTGTAAATCTCATGGTTTTGGTACTCCGGAGCAATTTTCAAATTATCTATTTTTTTCACAAAAAACGAAATTCTGTTGAAAAAAAAATCGTATCAAATTAAAAAAAAAACGGAATCGAACCTTAGGCTTCCCCCTTCATGATTTTGGTCGAAGAAATGCGTAAAACATTTTTTTCCTGCAAACGGGGTCCACTCTAAAAGGAACAAATAACGACCAAAAATGGTCGTTTTCAAAACCGGGTGCTAATTGTAAAGAAAATCGTAAACATTTTTGAAAAAGGCCAAAATGAAGGTAAGTCTCTCCTCGTTAAAATGCCGTTTATTAAATTGGCCTAGATCAACTACCGGCAAAATGGCATAGAAAACCGTTCCAGTACTCTTATAAACTTTTGTCCGGAAACTTTTCGCCGGTAGTGTAGATATATATATATATATAATACACACGCATATGTGTGGGGGGCGGGGGTGTATAAGAGCTGTGCGCGTATGGGTGTGTGTATGTGTAGCTTTTCGATCGTACACGATATGCATGGCGTTAAGCTTAATGAGTCTACATGAGCTTGAAATTTCGAAAATAAGTTTTTTTGCTGCACCGTTTTATAAACTAGAGTCTTTACTTCAATTTTCAACAAAGATTTAGTAAAAATGTCAAAAATTAACCGAGTTGTGACGATATTCGTGAAGAGTCACCCGCTGCGCTGCGGCGAACCTTTTTCTTTTGCGCTTTGCTCAAAAGTATGTTTTAAGAAACGGTGTGCATCTTATGTCAAAATCTGTTTGTTCGATTTACCACAAATTTGGACCAACTATACTTTCTAACATTTTCTATCGTATGACTGGATGATATTCAAAATATCTTTATGCACTCGTTCATGACAAATGATTGAACTAGTTTTTTGTCGCAAATCGAACTTTTTTTTCTACGCTTTGATATTTTCGTAATTTTGAATATTTCAGAAAACTATCTGGTCAGATGAAAATGTTATTAATATACTAAAAGTACATAGTTTTATTTCGCAAGCAGCAATACCGGCATTTCGTTTAAATAATGATAACTTTATTGTTTATGAATATTTTTCAATTGCAAAAAACCCAAACATGACAGAATTAGTGTTAATTGTATGGGAAAACCCGGTTTCGTCATCCACATACTCTAATCGGAAAAAAAAATATTGAGTATCAACCTGTTTTTTGGGCTCCAAACTCATGCAGGCTAGTTAACAATTTATTATTGTTGTGCATCATTCATGATTCATCTTTATTTGTTTACATATTATGGATAATTTTGTCATTTGTATCATTCGATTCTTTTATTTTCGCTATTTTTGCATTTACTTTTATAATGTCTCAATTTTTGGGACAGTAATTATTTCCACGGAATATAAGTAAATAAATAAATATATATATATATATATATATATATATATATATATATATATATATATATATATATATATATATATATATACCAATCCACTCGTTATTGATCGCAAAATGAACATTAGAAGCTAAAGGGAGACGAGACGAACTTTTCGATCTGACGAGTTCTATTTTCCCTTCTCATACAAGAGTATTACGGGATTCCTTATAAAAGCTTTACAGCCGCGCGATCATATACAATATCGACCATCCAATTCCACGATTTTTTTTTGCGCTGTTTCTTTAGACATTCCGTTTATTCTCGGCCGGAATCACGGTCATCAGAATACATAGACTTATTTTTAAATCGCCAGGATAAATGTCAAAAGGTTCTTTTCAATTTGCATTAATTTCGTCGAACGTAAAAACGTGTCCGGTTAGTCCAGTTCTCGCGTGGGTGGTATATATTATACCGGTTATTCCCCCACAGTTGTCTCCACCACGGCCCAAAATTTGTGATAGGATGTCTAGAAGGTTGCTGTGCCATTGTAAATCTACCAACGACCTCCAAATATCGCTCCTTTTTTATTTTCATTCTAAATGGAACTGCATTCGTGGACGAGGATTCGTCACGCGCGCGTTTTTTAGAATTGGAATGTTTTTTTTATATATACTGATATTAGACAGCGTACACATGCTGCTGTTTTTCTTCTATAAAAAACCGAAATTATCTCGTAGAATGCAGACACCGTACAGAAGAATGTAAACTTTGTACACTTTTGACGCTTTTTATCATCCCTTAACTGTAAAAACATAAGTGTGTTGTTTTTTTGCTATAAAACGGCCATCAGAAATGCCATTCAGAAATGCCATTTTGAGAAAAACGCGTTTAAAGTTTCAATTTCAGTTTACACGAAGAAAATATTTTTTTTGTAAACTTACATAGAGTCATCTATTCCGGGCATCAAAAAAAACATGCACTTCAAAAAGATGCAATAAAAAAAATCGATTTTTTCAAAACCGCAAGTGGGGGTAACCCCTTAATCAAGCCTGATATTGGATATCCGTTTGTGCCAAAATGTTCCTATCTAATCAAACATTAACTCATCAAGACTGACTGTTTGGTAATAATCGCAAAGTTATAGCAATAAACGTTTTGTTTTCTTTTCCATCAAAATAGTCTCCTAATATCAGATATAAGAAAAATAGAGTTTGGGCCCTTACATCGGATGTCCGATTATAGACGACCTTTTTGAAAACCATGATTTCTGTTATTTTCTGTAAAACATAATACAACTCAAAATATTCAAATGTAATGTGTAAAATAATTATTAGCATCCTGTTGTATATGACATGCAAATAATAAAATCGTCAAATTCGAAGGTCTTACCAATTGTTTACTTTTTTCCAGTTTCAACCAAAAGTATCCTCTCCCCTATACACCTAACATACGTGTTTTGTGTTGTTTCAACCCAAACACACTTTTTTTACAGTGATTCGTCTGTTCGTCCGCCTCTCTTTCTCCATTGCACGCATTTCCTCCATGCGTTGCTGCATTATGATAATGCCAAAATCATGACGGAGTGTGGCAGCTCGTCACTGCGGTCAGCGCACACGTTTCGTTCGCTCGGCAAAAGGACACGAGAGAATTTGCGGTCCGGTGATAAAGGTGTGCATTTGACGCATCTCACCGTGGATCCAACCACGCGACGTCATCTTCTCCGTACAAATCTATGAACCAACGGTAGTAGACGCGCGGTTGGTGTGCAGCTTTGGCGATCTCCCATGTCAAGCAGCAGTGACCAGGGTTGATACCTCGATGGGTGACCGTTCAGCCACGCACTGGCTTGCTCGTTTTTGCTCGAGTTTCCCATATGGTACCACAATTGCAACCCGGTGAAAATATACAACCGCCTTCGTAGACGCGCGTTCTCCACGTTTTCCCTGTGTTTCCCACAACACTTTGGGTAGTGCATGGATACCGGTTTTCGATAATATCGAAAAACCGGAACATCGGAGCAAAAATGCGATATTGAAAAACCAATATTGGGCTCGAATAATACCGATATTTCGATGTCAGAGTTGAAAATATTAAAATATTATTGTTGTTGTTATTTTCATTTAAGTTACTTTTACTTGTTTTTTTTTGTGGGTTTTACAGGCTTGAAATATAATTGCCTACATTATTTTGGGAGTACAAATAAGTCTCCGCCGTTTGACAAAAGATTACGGGTTCTCCGCATAGGTGGAACATCAATGCCATTTAACTTTTTATCCTGTGCAATCAGCAAGGATTCTTGTGGAAACCAGCTTCCTCCAGTTCTTCGTAGTATCCAATTGTATTCGCCTACACAGTACGTTAATTGAAGATTTGATGCAGCTTTTTCGTTTCCAACGCACTGACAAGTCTTTGTCCTAAACTATTGGGAGTACAAATGAGTCTCCGCCGTTTGACAAAAGACGGCCCCACCAGGAAGTTATGATTGAAATTGTCAGATGTAAAACGTCATATCGTAAGGTGGACGTTTGGCAAGACCATAACCTTGAAGGATTAGCGATTTTGTATCGGCATCACATAATTTTTTTCGTGCGAAAATGTCGAGTTTCAAGCCGAATAAGCATCATTTGCGGGAACTTTTCATTTTCTTCTTTAAGGCGGCCCTCTAGATTCTCGGGTCGAAAAAATCGATTTTTTTTTCCATAAATCACATCTACAACATGTGTAAAAAATGTGTGTCAAAGGATTTTTCGATATTCGAAGTGGTTCACAAGTTACGGCCCTGGAACGGAGCAGGTATACTTTCAAACGCGTTTTTCTCGAAACGCTGACCACGATATTTCAGAAACTACTGCACCGATCTTGTTCAAATTTAGCCAGGATCTTTAATATATTATAAGCCAGCGATTGAACTAGGATTATCATGATTGCTTCGATAGTTTTTTTTGTACGAGCGAAAAACTTAAGAAAAAATGAGTAACAAAATAGAATGTAGTTTTCAAAAGTGTATAAAAAAGTCAATTTTTGTAATTTAGAATTCACTGTAGTTCAATCGCTAGTTTTAAATATGAAGATTAAAATGCCGTTTGGTTTTTTGATTTCAGATAAGCAGAACAGCCGCAATCTTGGTCACCGTCAAGCACCTCTTTTACTTGATGTCTTCCTGCCGGCCACTATAACTTTTATTCTATTATATATTTTGACTTCAAAAAATTTGTAAAGCTTATTTAAATGTTAATAAAGATTATGCAAAAACAATGAGATTGATTATTTCGATGCTTTGCCCGTAAAAAATTATTGAAAAAGCCGTAAAAAAACAGCCGAGAAACTAGAGGACCGCGTTAATCTGAAGAAATCTGCAGCTGAGGCGCATCGATTGTTTGTAGAAGCGTATGGTGAGGCTGCTTTAAGTGAGAGATGTTGTCGTGAGCGGTTTCAAAAGTTTAAGAACGGTGAGTTTGACGTCGAAGACATAGAACGTAGCGGAAGGCCGAAAGTGTACGAAGACGCCAAATTGGAAGCATTATTGGAGGGAGATTCGTGCCAAACGCAAGAAGAACTTGCACTTACATTAGGAGTGACTCAGCAAGCAACTTTACATCGTTTAAAATCGTTGGGAATGATTCAAAAGCAAGGAAATTGGGTTCCATATGAACTGAAGCCGAGAAACAGTGAACGCCGAATTTGCACATGTGAAATGCTGCTTGCCAGGCATAAGCGAAAGGATTTTTTGCATCGTATAGTCACTGGTGATGAAAAATGGATCCACTACGATAAGCCAAAGAAGAGGAAATCATGGGGACCACCTGGCCATGGTTCAACATCGACAGCTAAGCGGAATATTCATGGAAAAAAACTCATGTTGTGTATTTGGTGGGATCAGCTTGATGTCGTGGGTTATTAGTTGCTCAAACCGAATGAAACCATTACTGGGACTCTCTACCGAACACGATTGATGAGCTTGAGCCGAGCACTCAAGCAAAAACGCGCCCACTACTACTCCAGACCACGACATAATTATTCTCCCGCATGATAATGCTCGTCCACATGTTGCCGCGCCGGTCAAAACCTACTTGGAAACAATCAGTTGGGAAGTTTTACCCCACCCGCCGTATTCACCAGATATTGCTCCCTCTGAATATCATTTATTTCGATCGATGACGCACAGTATGTCTAAGCAGCACGTCACATCATATGAAGGTATCAAAAATTGGGTCGATTTGTGGAGATAGTCAAAAGATGAAGCGTTCTTCCGACACGCTATCCGACATTAAATATAGAATGTTGATATTTGGTATGTTGACTAAGAGGTCTTTATTGAACATCAAAATATTTTTTAAAGTTTGAGAAAACATGGTGGTGTGAGGGGGAGGAGCCACGTATGTCGGTGCGCGGGCGATGACATTCTTCGCTTGCGGAAGTCCTAAGTCCCGGACAGGTGATCTGAAGCAAAAAAAGCAAACATATTTTTACTTTGAACAATATTGCGTATAAGTTGACCTGGAATCAAGAAGAAAAATTGAAAAATAAAAAATAGCGAGCGATGATGGAAGGAAGTTTGTTTTTTTTCCCAAAAAATTACGCAGTTGTTTGCTCACTATTTTTTGATTTTCATTTTTGTTTTTGATTCTAGGTGAACTTGTACACAACATGGTACAAAGTAAAAAAATGTTTGATTTTTTTGCTTCAGATCACCTGTCCGGGACTTAGGACTTCCGCAAGTGAAGAATGTCATCGCCCGCGCACCGTCATACGTGGCTCCTCCCACTCCCACCACCATGTTTTATCAAACTTTCAACATACCAAATATCAAAATTCTATATTTAATACTTTACGCATAAAAAATTGGTGAAAAATCGAACATTTTTTGGCCCAACAAGACAGAACCTTCCCTTAAAGTGACCATACTGTTGCGTGCTTGCCACAAGCTGTGCCATTTGTTTGTATTGTGTTAGCTACTACTACGCTGACTTGCATAAAACTTCCTCATTTGAATTTGGCTTGTTTACTACTTTTTTGATTTGCATAAATGTTCCTATTTTTTGTTTTTTTTTTTAAATTTATTTATTTTATGTTGAGTTGGATATATTTAAGAACATAGCAGAGTGTGTTTAGAAATGTATAGTAAATGAGGATCTCAATAAAAGACGGTGATTTTTAATAAACACTGTGGTTACACTTACAAGAAATATCCCTCAGGTAACACCCTTCGATTTTGTTGAAATTTGGATATGTCATAAAGCACCGAAAAGTAAGCGATACGTATTTTTTCTATCAGCGGAAAAACGGTTTTAAGGGGTGAAACCACCCCTTAATATAGTGGTGGTTCACCCCTTAATTTTTTTTGCAATGTCACTACAGTGGATTTTTCATTGCTTCGGATTAGAAGAATTTACGTTTTTGTTTCATTAAAATCGATGGACTCCTTGTGTGTGAAACTGCTATATTACCCCTAGAGATGCCTTTTTTCAAGGGGTGGTTTCACCCCTTAAAACCGTTTTTCCGCCGATAAAAAGAAATACGTATCGCTTACTTTTCGGTGCTTAATAACATATCCAAATTTCAACCAAATCGAAGGTTGTCACCTGAGGGATGTTCCTTGTTAGCGATTCACTATTATTAATATAACTTCCATCTTCACTTTCAAGCTTCTACCGTTTTTAATCAAGGTTTCCCATAAATGTCGGAAAATATCGAAATACCGGTATTCCGATATTCACAACTTGTTGATATCGAAATAATACAGGTAATAGTAAATGCTCCGATAGTCCAAGCTGTAACTCTGCTAACTCTGCTGGAACGGGGGATTCCCAAGGAGCCGAGAATAGAAAAGTTACGAGTGCGGGATAAATATATACTCAATTTTACCGCGCACTGATAACTCGAATTAGCACACGGACCATTTTGTCCTGGACTGCCGCATTTGCCGCTCCATTATGCTCCTCCACCGGGACTGGAGGGTGTTATTTTTCAAGATAAGCCTGATTGTATATACGATTAATTCACGACCGAATCGTGTCTCAGCTGACGACCAACTTTCTGCATAATTCATGGACGGAGGACGAAGTGGCCGTGCAAAATGCTCTTGAATTTTGGATCGTTAGAATGCAACGAAAATTCTTTTTTATATTTCTCCTTCCTTCTTTTCATTACGTCAAAATATTGTTTTTGCAAATTTCGATTATAGATCTCTATAAAAGCAAATTAAAAAATTGTCGAAGGATTTTCGTAGCTAAGATTTGCCAAAAGAAATTGGAGAAAATAAAAAAGATCATCGTTTACGTTGCAATGCAACGATGCAAACTTCAACGTCGTGTTGCAAAAGCTATTTGGTTATGCAAAGCGCTGCGAAATTTAACGAGTAACGTCAAAGGTCGCAGGATTGCAGAAATAAATTGGAAACCGTGTGCTCGGTGAATTCTTAAATTCATAATAATTAAAAATAATTAAAGTATCCTCAATTCTATGGCGTCATGGGTGAATGCTTCTTGCTTGCTCCAATCGTGTCGATTCTCAATTTATAAATGAGCAAAAGTTCCCGAGGTCCGCGATTCACAATCGCAGAATGTATGCCGGCGTGTTGGACGAAAGAGAAAATGTGAACGACAATGGAAAGTCGCAACTTCGAGCGGGGGCGCGACGACCAAGCGTCTATATACAGGGTGTTAGCAAGGTCGATGCGAAGCCTTAAGGGGGTGATAGGTCACCTCGTTATGAACATATCTAACCTAGGTTACCTTAGTCAAAATTCTAAGGATTTCGAGTTATCATGGTAAGTATGATTTTTGGAAAATTTCCAAAAATTAGGTACTAACTCGTTCATCATGTTCAAACAGACAATAATTGGTAACTAAAAACGTATTTGCGTCTTAATGTGTATTCAATCGAGAACCACCTATACAATCATCTGTATCCACACAACTAACTAAATGGGACGTGTTGAATAATTAAAAACTTGTTAAAAAATAAAAATACCTCTTATGTTAATGCTATTTAAAAAAATAGCTTTGACATGAGGTAAACGAGTTAGTACCTAATTTTGGGAAATTTTCCAAAAATCATACTTACCATGATAACTCGAAATCCTTAGACTTTGGACCACGGTAACCTAGGTTAGATGTGTTTCTAACGAGGTGACCTTTCACCCCCTTAAGGATTTGCATCGACCTATCTAACACCCTGTATATGACCCAGCTTATCCGTTTCGTTCATACCACCTTGCTATTCTCACCTTAATATCCGTCGGGTGAAATTCTCTTGCAGCCGTGGTTTTCGTCACTCGCTCAAAGCCCTTCCCTCTTCGGCTCCTGAGTACGCCAGCGATAACTTCGCGAAACGCATAATTAGATTAATTGCAACAATATATATATACACACACATAGAAAGTGAGTGGGAGTAAAGTCGCGCAATTCTCAACGTTGCGTTGTTACATCGTTGTATAAAAGAAATATAGTCGCGATGCGGTGTCCATATTGCAGATCCGCATTTCCATCGTAATTTCTTATAGAGAAATATGCACGCCCGAGGCGACAAAAGACGTTTGAGACTCGTCTCCTCGAGCGGATTCCCTTTCGTGGTTTAAAAATGTCGAAATCAAGAATGCCTGCTCCCAACCGCAAACACTTTTGCTAAATTGAGTAACTTCGTTACAACGCACAATTTATAACAAAATTGCCGTACATGTTGGGGGCTTGTATGGGCTCTTTCGTCACGAATTAATCCATTTTTGGCTTTTGCCGTGTGATTAAATTTCATATATATATATATATATATTGTATGAAACCGACACTGGTGGATAAGCAATTGGGCTTCAGCTTCAGCGGTACTTTGAGTTAAGGGGCTATATCAGTGTGACACTTTCAAAAAATCGTTTTTTTTTCCTTTTTCGACAGTTTATACTTTCAAGAATATACTGTAAAAATTTCAAGGCCGTATCTCTAATACTCCGCGAATGGCAGCCTTCTAACGGACAACCGCTCGTAGGTATTTAATCGATAGTTAAATCTTTAAACGCGTTTTTCTCGAAATGAGTTTTTTCAAATTTGCTGACATTGTAACGCAAAGAGCAATTATCCGATTGACTTGAAGTTCGAACTGAGTACTCTTGAATATATTTACTCTACAATGACGTAGGATATTTTTGATTGAATGAAAATTGACGATTTGGCATTGAAAAAGACGACTATTTTATAGGCAAGAAAACAGACTTTTTCATAACTACGCCATTTTGTTAGATTTTGATATTATTCGAAAATCCTACGTCATTGTACAAGAAATACCTTCCAGTTGAACGACATTTTTTTTCCTTTTACGGTTTCAGCTACTCAATCGGCCGGAATCATGTCAGCAGTGGAGGAACTTTTTTTTTGGCGCCTCCGAAGACAGTGCGTAAGTCGCTTGGATCTCAATATTGTTCTATGAACAAATTATGTAATGTAGATCAAATATAGCCAAATATATTGTTAATTTTCCGAAACATTTAATTGAGTACTTTTCTTCCAAAAAATTCCCGAAAATCACCCAAATTTTCAGCGTTCACACTAGTGCAGCGTTGCGCAGGGCCGGTACTCAGAGCGGTGACCACTTGGCTGTGCACCGACTGGCGCATCAACCAATGGGTGCAAAGCTAATATTTCTGAACCCTTGGTGTAGATACTTCAGTAAAACGTCTGTGCAACAGTAGTTGATTCTCGATGAATTCTTAACCCTCAATCCGTGAAGGTATTTGAGGTACCTTAATCCCATGAACCTGGGTCGTTTTCATTTTTGCACTGCCAAACCAACAATTGTCAATGAAAAAAGCTGAAAAACTTCATGGTCAATCTTTAGGCCGTACTGCTCAAGGGAAAATAGGGTTTTTTTCTTTCTTATTTTTAATATTTGTTTCATTAAATATTAAGTAACCAGCGAAGACAATGATTTTGGGCAGGACGGAAACGACCCAGGTTTACGTATTGAGGGTTAAAATATAACATTTCAAAAAAATTTCCTAAAATTTTCGAACCGATCCGTTCAAAATTGCAGGAGTTACGGGCGTTTGTAGGTAGGATTTGCGAACCGGCGAACTTGAACCACTTTCCCGCGTAGAAATTTCTTAGGGTTAGATTGATCATGACCAGGCCATGATCCTGGTGTGATACGGGTAATACCTATTACGGACAGCCTGATTCTGCCCTGATCGGGCCGGAAGTAATTAGGCCCGAAATCAGGCAATACCAAAATGGCCGCACTAAGGCCTTTTCTGATAAGGCCCTATTAAGGATTTCCCTGATAAAGCTCAACTAAGGGTTTTCCTGATAAAGCTCTACTGACACTTTCCCTGATAAGGCCCAACTAAGTCCCTCTCTGATGAGGCCCTATGCAGGCTTTCCCAGGTGAGGCCCTACTGAGGCTTTCCCTGATAAGGCCATAAACAGGCTTGTCCTATGACTGCCTCAGTCGATAGATGCACATACCTCTTATTTTCCACATGGAAACTTCGATTCGACGGCAACGTAGCTTTGGAATTTTGTTGTATTCCTGAATTCCATAAAAAAGGTGTTATGGACTGTCACGGCAAAAAAATGTTATGCAACTCGGATGCGTGTTAGAAGATTTCGGCAGCTTTGTAAAGCTCAAAGCACAGATCAGAAAGTATCATCGTCATGGGAAGGGGGTATGTATAACCTAGCCGTGTCTATAGGTGTTTAAAGCGTTACCCCCACTTGTAGCGCAAAAAAAGGCCTTTTTCATGCATTTTTTTAAAGAAAACTACAAAACTTTTTTAATCGATCAATATACCATCTTAAAGAACATATCTTGAAGAACTTTCAGTAATTTTTTTATTGAAAAATATTACATTGTTTAGTGGCAAATGGCCGTCAATGAAATAATGTTTTTATATACACGGTTTGCGGTGACCAACATTGCGGCGAAGTGGATCATCTGAAAAAAATGCAGATGGATTTAGTCAAATATAAGTATAAACTAGTCTTTAATCGAAGGATTTTAAAAAATATTCTTTTTTCACAAAATGGCGGACAGTCAAAGTTAATGGTTCGATTTTAACGAAAAAAAACGGCCGTTTTTTGGCTATAAAACGGCCATTTTTTTCGAAAAAAAAAAATCGTACGATTAAAGACTACATTTTTATGTATTAAATAAGCCTGCAAAATTTCAAGAAGATCGGTTCATTAGTGTTCGAGTAATCTTGGTCACCGACTTCAGAAATGCCATTTTGAGAAAAACGCGTTTAAAGTTTCAATTTCAGTTTACACGAAGAAAATATTTTTTTTTGTAAAATAATTTTGTAAAAAAATCGATTTTTTCAAAATCGCAAGTGGGGGTACGCCCTTAACATGTTATTCATACGTTCAAGGTATCGCAGGCGGATCAATCTTATGCATAACGCTTAAAGGCCTTAAGTGTATGTATATAAGAATCAACTGTAGCACGATGTTTATTTTATAGAAGTCATCATAACAAAACATTCTAACACTTAGAACGCAGCTCCGATCTGTACGAAAGATCATTTACAGTCAACTGTGTAGACTTTCGCTGGCACAATCTTGACGAACCTTGTAATTTCGGAACATCAAAATTAGGAATTTTAAACCGTCGGTGCATTCAAAGTTCGGAATTTCAACCCGGCCCTCACGTCAAGATCATGCCAGCGAAAGTCTACACAGTTGACTGTAAATGATGTAAACCGTATAACACTGTCTAGACAAATTTAAAAATTGACGCAAAATCACTTATCAACCCTTAATAGTCACACGGGACCCAAACAAATTATTTTGATGCCGTACAACTTTTTTTCCCAATAAAACATACATTTTTTTATATGCGTAAGCGTTTCATTCTTTCCTTCTAAATCGCACCTGCATTGGATGAAATAAATATACTTTTTGAAAAGTTTTTTTGGGCAATAATTACCAGAGTTACAGCAATTTTTGTAAAAAAAAGTCATTTTTCACGTTTTTTTGTATAATTTTTTTTGGATATTTAAATTTAAATTTTTTATTTCTAACCAATATCCTTGTATTAAACAAGGTTCAAAGTATACGTCACTATTTTTTTCATATCGCTCAATACATTATTTCATTATTTATAACGATTTAAACACGCCTGGGTCCCATGGACCCAGTATGACTATAACGTGATTCTAGCTAAGTGTGACTACTAAGGGTTAATAAAAAAAATTCTTGAAATAATTCGTCGATTTATTGAAAATTTTGGAACTTTTCCAATATCCATAGCCGAATTATTTTGACGGTGTTAAGATTTTCGGAATTTTGGTCTTTCATGTGAAATTCTTTCGCAGTTTTGATCTTTCGGGATACTATTCTTTTGGAGTTTTGAGCGTTCTGACCATTGAAAGACCAGAATTTCAACCCGAACCCATCTTGAATTTCGGAACGTTAAAATTCGGAATTTTCAACCGTCGGAGCATTCAAAGTTCGGAATTTCTATGCATAGTTTTTTTTCTCTAAGGAAACTAGAGCATTTTTTCACCGAAAATCGATACTTTGACTTTGGACTGACGCTATTTTTTCAAAAATCCAAATTTTGACAAATGCTTTGTCCAGGAACTAGATAATTTCGTGCAAACGCTAAACACATTTGATTTTATAATTTTGGATGATTTGTTTCCCAGCAGCAGTGGTCACCGCGAAGGACGTTTTTCAAACAGCGGTCTGCACAAACCATTGTAGGCACGTTTATAAATATTTTTCACTACAAGAATTGTAAGATGTGTAACACAAGAAGTGTAAAGATACTTAAAACCATACTTTTTCCTGAAATTTTTTTTTGAAACCTGCACACCTTTCGCCGGAAAAAAATCACGAAAATTCCTCTTTTTCCGACCACGAGGTAGGTGCAACCCGTTATAGGGCAGACTTCGGGATTTTGACACTCGAAAAAATGTATAAAAATTGCACAATTCCAATGCAATTAAAAATCTTGTATCTTTCTTCTTCTTCATCACGCACATTTTTTTCTCTACGTCGTCTCCAGATCTCTAACAAGCATCCAAAATAACGTTTGAATGATTTTCATCGCCTAAAACCACCATAACGAATACGGAAATTGAAAAATATAGTTTTTCACTGAATATCGCGAATTAAAATTTTAACGGTATCTCAAAAAAGGCAATATATCAATGCAACATGTTCCTCTCTGCTTTATTGTCACAAAAGATACCGGCTTGAGACACTGCGTAGAGTTGTAAAAAAACGACAACCATAAAAAATGATAATACCACCTTAAAACAAACTCTTCGATGCAGTCGAAAATTCGTGGCACCGCCGAATAAAATTTTCCGAAACGAAACTAAAAAAAGCATTTACGGAAATAAAAGAGATTTATCTTGTTGAGAATTGCTCCGTAACGACTGTTCCCTGCTAACCTAATGCATAACACGACTTGTGTTATGTGGTATTGACGTTGCAACTCCGAGTGGATTTAAATTGCCGTACGCCTCGTGAGCATTAATTAAATCGCGTTTCGCAAACGAAATTCTAGACGAGTGGATCCATGCTTGATAAATGGAGAAAGTCCATTTGTGTTTGTTTTATTCTTGAGCTTCGCGATAGTAAATGATTGGGAATTCGTCTACATGAGGATGATAGCTATATATATAGCGATATACTTATATATGTGAGGAAAGATTGGACAAAAATAAAAAACTGTTTTCGGAACAGACGAAACAACAATTCCATAGATCCAACAAGTCTGAAATATCCTTTCCCTATATATATATATATACACAGGGTGTTAGGAAGGTCGATGCGAAGCCTTAAGGGGGTGATAGGTCACCTCGTTAGGAACATATCTAACCTAGGTTACCTTAGTCCAAACTTCTGGGACTTCGAGCTGTGATGGTGGGAATGATTTTTTGGAAAATTTTCCAAAATTAGATACTCACTCGTTCAAAATGTTCAAACAGACAATAATTGGTAACTGAAAACTTATTCGCGTCTTAGCTTAATGTGTATTCAATCGACAAACACCAATACAATCATCTGTATCCACACAATTAACTAAATGGGATGTGTTGAATAATTAAAAACATGTCAAAAAATAAAAATACGCCTTATGTTAATGCTATTTAAAAAAAATACCATTAACAAAAGATGCTATTATTAGCTATAATTAATGCTATTTTTTAAAAATAGCATTACATAAGAGATAAACGAGTGAGTACCTAATTTTGAAATTTTTTCCAAAAAATCATACTCACCATCATAACTCAAAATCCTTAGACTTTGAACTAAGGGAACCTAGGTTAGATATGTTCCTAACGAGTTGATCTATCACCCCCTTGAGGGTTTGCATCCACCTTCCTAACACCATGTACATATGGAACCTAAAATATAAAAAAAAGAAAACAAGGATGAGATAAAAAGAAGGATCCATCTGTAGGCGAAACGAATGGAAAGTCTGAGAGTGCCAAACATTGATCGCTAAGAAGAAGTTTGTTTCGAAAATTGTAAAGGTCACCTTCACTTTTTAAAATGGAATGGTACATTTTTTTCAACCATCTTGTGGAGCACCTCAAGCCGCATAAAAAACATTAGGGGTCAAAATCGTTCAAGGTCATTCAAGGTCGCCTATTAAAATAAAATACAAATCTAAATTTTAGATTTGTCTCATCGATACTGACCTTGAATGACCTTGAACGACTTTGACCCCCTAATATTTTTTATGCGGCTTGAGATGCTCCACAAGATAGTTGAAAAAATGTACCATTCCATTTTAAAAAGTGAAGGTCACCTTCACTGTGCGTCAGCGCCTCCACCGAAATAAAAAGAAAATGGTCGCGTTTGATCGCCCCCTTCACACCGTACAACTTTTGTCTCGAACATTTTTTTAACGTCGATAATTACCGAGTTATTTCGGGTGGCAGAGATAAGGGTACACCCTGTATATGCAATAGTGTTAAAGTATACATCGTTGAAATGCAACATGAAAGCTTCTTTAAATTTTTATATCCTCATCTTCATTATCCTGTCTAGCCATTAATCTACATTCCCAAAATAACCATTGTAAAACGTGATTGAGCGATTTTCACATTTAAAACGTGCAAAAAAGAATTTAAGGAACTAAAAAAACGAACTTTTATTGAATTCCAACCATGCGGACTTCAATTTCGTATATACAGTACCGGTCATAAGTTTTCGGTCACTTTCGCTAATTGCAAAATCTTCGATCACTTTGGATAGTTGCAACATTATACTAGAATAATATAATTCATTTTATTTCTCATTTTGGGAAGATACTATATTGCTTTGTAAAATGAATCATGTTATTCTAATGGAATTTGCAGTTATCCAAAGTGGTCGAAAGCTTTTGACGGGTAGTGTTTATATGTGTCATGATTTGAAACACACATAGAAATGGAGTTTTCATTCGAACTGTTCCGTTATTGCAATAACATTTGCAAACTAAAAATGATTCTAGCTACATGCATATATATATTGACTAACACAAAATCCATACATGTACATGGCATACCGAAAACGTGACCACAGTTGACAATTTCGTTCTCTCGTTTCCACCGAATTCTTGTTCGAATATATATATATATATATATATACATATACATATACATATATATACATATACATATACATATATATACATATATACACATATACATATATATACATATATACACATATACATATACATATATACATATATATATATATATATATATATATATATATATATATATATATATATATATATATATATATATATATATATGTAATACACTTTTGGCTGACGTAGAGTGTGCAAGCGCGGGTATTCCTCTCCTGTGAAGGGAACATTCGATCGCGCGGATCGCGCAGAGGATTCTGGCAAGTTGCCACGTTACTCTCGCGAAAATGCGCGAAGTTACGTGCACCGTATAACATTTACGCGTAATACGTTCTCAATCGTATGTACATCGGGTGTTCCGCACGAAATGCGTTCTTTTTCTTTCGCGTTCACCGTGAAAAGTTTTCCGACACTGACTCGATGGGAAATGCTTGTTCCAATAAAGCAACGAGTGCATAAGAAGGATAGCCTGGAAGAGAATTGGAATTTTAAGAACATGTACAAGGGATCGCTTTCGCGTATATTACGTATAAAGGAAAAAATCACCAAAAAGAAAATTAAAATGTGTACCGTTCAACGACGTGGATAACACGCCGCATTGAACGCGATACGTATGCGCGTCCAAAGAGTCGAGCACTCTCAGGAATCCGAGAATCGATTGTGGTTTTCGCAACGTCTCGGGGATTCAACCTGGTTCTGGTCTTGTGGCGGAGGCGAAAGGCAAATCTGGCTCTTTCGCACCAAACGTACGTGTATGGGTGGAAGAAATTTGAGCTTTATTTTTTTTTCATTTTTCTCATCATTCAATTATATTTCTAAAGGAAAAAAAATTATCGCCGAAGCTGCAGGTCAAAAAATATTTAGAGGTCGCTGAAGCCTCCCAAAAATTCAAATTTTCAATAAAAAATCGATTTTTTCTCGTCTCCTCCGTCACCCATGAATTTGACGCTTTATAATTTTTAAATTAACCTCGCGAAAGCTCTAGACGGCCGATGAATATTTAGTGGTCGCTCAAGGTTTTCATTTTTTGAATAGTTTATTATAATAATTTGTAACAAACACCAATTAGACGATATGTGGTATTGTGTATTATTATGTATTTTTGTATTATGGTGTTGCTCGTCACAGAATACAGCCACGATCAGTGCGCAGAAAACAGCTGCCATTTCAGTTTTACGAATAAAACGACCTATAATTTTGTTTACGGATGAGAGCTTTGAAGAATTATTTTATGAGAACAAAGATTGTAATTCTTGGGTTAGAAGTGTGAGGTAAATTTGAAAAATCTGTTTCTAAAGGAAAAACGATTAATTGTTTTGAAAATTTTACAAAGCGTCAAATTTATGAGTGAAAAGAGTAAAAACAAATTGGCGAAGATTTGACATTTCGAAGCTCTTGAGCGACCACTAAGTATTTATTTGCCGGCTAGAACTTTCGCGAGATTAATTTAAGTGAAGCGTAAAATTCATGGGTGAGAAGTGGAGGGGAAAAAATCGATTTTTTAATAAAAATTTGAATTTTTGGGAGGCTTGAGCGACCTCTAAATATTTTCCACCGCCCGCAGCTTTCGCGATAGTTTTTTTTTCTTTGAAGAAGATAATTGGATGGTGAGAAAAAGAAAGAAAATAGAGCTCAAATTTGTGCCACCCTAGTGTATTTAGATATAAATGTCCAATGATGGCTATCAGCACTTCTGGCTCTGTCGACGACGGTACTCATTTTTCTTAACAGGCTACATCCACCTAGGTGGGTACAAAAGTTGCATTGTCCAAAAATATGTTTATCCGATAGTATAACCTTTTAGTTATATTCCGGTAGCAGCATCATACTTCAAACTTTAAACGCGTTTTTCTCGAAACACTGCTTCAAGGGATCATCACAGTGTAAAATTTTCAACATATCGATTTTTTGCATTATTCGATAGTATACACGGTTATAAACATGCTGTTCAATTTTTGGAGCGAAATTCGAATAATTTCAGTCGCTATAGCCTTTCTTAGAGAAATTAATTCGAGTAGCGGCATGCACTCAGACAAAAGCTTTATTATGTTTCAATAAATTGGCACATTAGAACATAATTTCTTAGAAATTAATAAACGTTTACTCGTATGGAGACAGTTTTTATGTGATTGTAACTACAGAATTTATTCGGCGTCACTGAATATGTTTTCTTACGTGCCGATTTTTCACATCAATTAAAAGCCATATTTAAAATAGAAAATTTGAATAAATATTTCCTCAAATCAAATAAATACTACTTTCCAATCACGAAAACCTCTTATTTCGTGACTATGATAGTAATGCGCGCATGCGCACTTTGCCCTTCAACGCGACGGGCCCAACAGCAGGCCGCTCGTCAGATGTAGCTCACGCATACGTTTACCATGTAGCTTCTTCCTATGCCAATGCTTTTGGCACAAGTGTCAGTGTTGCGTTTCGGAAGTGAGAAACTCGAAAGTGAGGAATGATTTGAGTGTAAGTAAGAATATAAAGTGAGAAAAAAACGATCAAGTGAAAAAATAATGACGGACGAAATGACACAATTCCTCGAAGAAAACTAGCTGGAGGATTGTGAAGAATCCTATTAGATGTTAAGAAAAACTCTATTTGTCGGACATAAAAGACCTATTTCTTCTAACTTATATATCCTACTAGATGTTAAGAAAAATTC
This sequence comes from Ophion slaviceki, assembly GCA_944452715.1. NCBI lineage: Eukaryota > Metazoa > Arthropoda > Insecta > Hymenoptera > Ichneumonidae > Ophion > Ophion slaviceki. The sequence continues at coordinate 29,451,112 of OX101788.1, read as the reverse complement.
TTAGTAAATCTTAAACATAAAGTTAAATAAAAAATGTTCTTAGCTGTTAATAAAATCGTAGTAGGCCGACATACGAATAAGAAAACTTATTCGCCGGGAGACAAAATTCTTTGTCCTTAATAAATCTTTTTTCTGAGTGTGGGACCTAGCGCGGACTCGGAACTTTAAGGGGTTACCCCCACTTGCGAATTTGAAAAAGGCGATTTTTTTTATTGCATTTTTTTGAAGTGCAATTTGAAGTGCATTTTTTTTTTGATGCCCGGAATAGATGGCTCTATGTAAGTTTACAAAAAAAAATATTTTCTTCATGTAAACTGAAATTGAAACTTTAAACGCGTTTTTCTCAAAATGGCATTTCTGAAGTCGGTGACCAAGATTACTCGAACACTAATGAACCGATCTTCTTGAAATTTTGCAGGCTTATTTAATACATAAAAATGTAGTCTTTAATCGTTCGATTTTTTTTCGAAAAAATCGCCGTTTTATAGCCAAAAAACGGCCGTTTTTTTCCGTTAAAATCGAACCATTAACTTTGACTGTCCGCCATTTTGTGCAAAGTGAATATTTTTTTAAATCCTTTGATTAAAGACTAGTTTATACTTATATTTGACTAAATCCATCCGCATTTTTTTTTCAGATGATCCACTTCGCCGCAATGTTGGTCACCGCAAACCGTGTATATAAAAACATTATTTCATTGACGGCCATTTGCCACTAAACAATGTAATATTTTTCAATAAAAAAATTACTGAAAGTTTTTCAAGATGTGTTCTTTAAGATGGTATATTGATGGATTAAAAAGGTTTTGTAGTTTTCTTTAAAAAAATTCATGAAAAAGGCTTTTTTTGCGCTACAAGTGGGGGTAACGCCTTAAACGTCATCGTCTATCTTGCTATGGAAGCTTTTTTTGTTGAATTCTTCGTATCTTTTTTAACAAAAAATTGTAGAAAAAAATAGGCTTCATACGATACTTTTTTTAAACCACCGCTATTTTATCAATTTTGATATTAAAAAACTCCATAGCAAATTAGCGGCTTCTACTGATTAATAATCTTTTTACAAATTTTGTTTCAGGTAATATTTACGGCCACAACCGTGTACACCGTGAGGACTCCTCTTTGTCGAAGACATTGCCAACTATTGAAAAATATACAAAAAAATGTTTTAAATGTTTAAGAATTCATTTTCCGTTCTTCATGAGTGCATTGATTTGACATAAGAATCAGACGGATTAGCGTATTTTTACCATCGAAAAAAAAATCGCAAAAATCAGCTATTCTCCGACCCGTTGAACTGTGATGATCCCTTACGTCGGTGGACATGATATCTCCAGAACCACTTGATGGATTGTTTCCAATTTTACAGGACATACGATAAGAAACATTCAAAGGTCGTTAGCGATCTCACTTTTTTCAAATCAATCTTCATTTTTCAAGTTGCATAAAAATGACTACTTTTTTTCATAAATTGTCTATGGTCGAGTTTCCATCAATCGCCACATTGTAAAAAAAAATTATTTTAAAAATCGACGATCGTCAACGACTCTTATTGATTGTTAACTTGAAAAACCCGTTTGGTCTTTAGATTTCGGATGAACCGTTTAAGCTGGAGAGTGTCCACCGCCAAAGGTCGCGAAAAGAATGTAATCATCTGCCAGCGGCCATGTTTTTCGGTTTTTTTAGATGATTTTTTTTAAGGATCTCAATATATGTACCTTTGTGATAAAAAAATAATTGTTTTTTTTTCACCAACCGTTTCTCAGAAAAAAAAATCGGAATTTGGCGATTTTTTGGGCCTCAGGTAGAGCAGCCACTTAACGCGTCGTTGGTTTGGGGACAGGCGGCTTAATATTGCGTATAGTGACAGCAAGCTACTATGAGGATAGCACCCGAGGTTGAATGTCTTTAAAATCACCTTTCCTCATATATATATATATATATATATATATATATATATATATATATATATATATATATATATATATATATATATATATATATATATATAGTAAGGTTAGAGATCGAGTCCTGCGTCTCACAGTGGCACGACACAACAACCGGTTTTCGCGAGAATGTAAAAAGAGAGAAAAGTCGAACGAAGAAGATGCGAGAAGAGGAATTGTTTATATATAGTTACGGAGGATCGCGGGAGGGTCTGGACTGGGTACACGTTTCATTCTCAGAGGCTGCACGTTATGTGCACACATAGATGTACCGACTGATACAGCACAGCGTCCTCCTTCGATATTCCATCACGAAACGCTTTTTTCCATATCTTTGAGGCTGGATCTCGACTACGGCTGTACATAATTTATCATAAATTCTCTGAATGTCGAGAGAGAAACATCGTAAACAAGCGTCTGGGAGGATATCGACGCAAGGATGGTAATTGCATTCCGAAGAGGAATTCATTGGTCATCGACACGGATAACTTAACCAATTTTTCATGACGTCTCAATCCGTCCAGGTCGAAGAAACAAGTAAATGTCTGATAACGGACAACAATGGTACTAAAGTTCGCATCGTTGGGATGTTACGCAAAAATGAGGCAAAACAAAAACATTGGTAATGTTTTTGGTTTGCCCGATTTTCCTTGGCCCATTCAGACTACAAAACTCACTGAAACATTCTTGAAAATTCTTATTGGGGTTTCAGAGCCTAATCTTGAAAAAATAGTGGTTAAATGGTAATAAAAATAAATAACTGTTTTCGTTGCATTCCAACAGTGCAAGCTTCGACAGCATGACCAATAGGGTAAACCGACCAGTGACTGGATGGGGCCCAGTGGGTCGACGAAAGATGATTGATTTTTTAAATAAGTAAAGAATATGTATTATTTATCGTCGATTAAAACGCGAATCACTATAATTTAGCAAAAAAATCGCAGGTGTCGTTGAAACTGATTTCTTAGTTTAATATCGAATTTTTACGCCACATGACATTTTATGGTATTGACGTTTGCATCGTTGGGATGCAACGAAAATTTTTTTTTTTGTATTGCACAATTTTTTTGGCATATTTAGGTTACAAAAATCGCGGAAACATTTTTGAAGATCCTCATTAGGGTTCTATAACCTGAGCTTGGAAAAGAAGGGTTTGTATAGTCATGAAAATGGAGAGATGGAAAAATAAAAAAGAATTTTCATTGCACTCCAACGATGCAAACTGTGGAGTGCAAACTTCGGAGTGCAACGATAAAAAAAATTCTGGTTTGTGGTACTTGCACACCACGCAACTTATGTTAGTTGTGTGGTACGACTGTTCGCAGTAGGTGTTCAAGAGACGAAAGCAATAGTTTTTATGAGTTTTGACGGTAAGTATCACTTTTATTACTTGAGATCGAATCAGTCTTTGATTTTTTAGCAAAATGTTGTAATAAATTCGTAATAACAGGTCAGAATCAAACACTTTATTCACTGTTGCTGAATTCTAACCTCTTTCCAGCGAATCAACCTATGGGCTCTGTTCTGATAATTTCCAAAGTAGAGCAAATAATTTAGCTGATCTGGTGAAAATTGCAAAATTAATGACTGTTAAGAGATGGCAATGTACATTTCATTAAAAATTGTCATAAAATCATTTATTGCCTTTCTTACATTTTTACAAAATTTAGTTTTTCATTCCGTTGTCGAAACAAACTTTGGTAGGTTTTTGACAATGTCACGTTAAGATGCAAAAAAGCTTTGTGTATTTTCTACGAAATCATAATCACGAATTCACGACGTTGAAGTTTGCATCGTTGGAGCGCAAGGATATTTTTTCTTCACTTTACATTCCTTTATTATCATCATTATCCAAAAGCCTTTTTTGTGCAAATTGAGGTCGTAAATTTCTAATAAAAATACGTAAAAACATTTGAGTGATTTTTACAGCCTAAATCGGCTGAATAAAATTTGTGCAACTGGAAAAAGTTAATTTTTGTTGCGTTCCAACGATGCAAACTTCAACGTCATTGCAATACTCATATGTGTAAGAATATTATAATATGCATGCGTCACAGTGATCTCCAATTCTAGCATTTAAGGCGTTACCCCCACTTGTAGCGCAAAAAAAGGCCTTTTTCATGAATTTTTTTAAAGAAAACTACAAAACTTTTTTAATCGATCAATATACCATCTTAAAGAACACATCTTGAAGAACTTTCAGTAATTTTTTTTATTGAAAAATATTACATTGTTTAGTGGCAAATGGCCGTCAATGAAATAATGTTTTTATATACACGGATTGCGGTGACCAACATTGCGGCGAAGTGGATCATCTGAAAAAAAATGCGGATGGTTTTAGTCAAATATACGTATAAACTAGTCTTTAATCGAAGGATTTTAAAAAATATTCATTTTTCACAAAATGGCGGACAGTCAAAGTTAATGGTTCGATTTTAACGAAAAAAAACGGCCGTTTTTTGGCTATAAAACGGCCATTTTTTTTTTCGAAAAAAAAATCGAACGATTAAAGACTACATTTTTATGTATTAAATAAGCCTGCAAAATTTCAAGAAGATCGGTTCATTAGTGTTCGAGTAATCCTCGTCACCGACTTCAGAAATGCCATTTTGAGAAAAACGGGTTTAAAGTTTCAATTTCAGTTTACACGAAGAAAATATTTTTTTTGTAAACTTACATAGAGTCATCTATTCCGAGCCCATACAGAAGTATGGGCCCGGATACCTATACTTCAAAAAAATGCAAAAAAAAATCGATTTTTTAAAAATCGCAAGTGGGGGTAACCCCTTAATAAAAATGAATCATGCTGTACAGGGCTCATCTTACACTACACGTGCATTTACTAGCGGTCGAGTGTCAATTTATTGATAATTTCGCCCATTCACTAGCGATTTAGTCATTTCGCAACTTATTTGTTAGTTCCTTCAATGTTTTTTTGTTGCAATTGCTTTGAGTATTTTTTTTCCACCATCAGAATAATAACTGTTGGTACCTATGGCGATTGAAAAATTTGATTCGATAGTACTTCCATTTTACAATCCACGTGAATCCTACAGTATCGTGATTCGTCCATTCACTGATCGGTTCACCCTATTATCTATCTATACACCTATATACACCTTCATCGCAACGTTGGCCTCGTATTCCGTCACAGGAACTGCATTACTGTAATACTTTGCGTTTCTATCAGCCGTCAAATTTTGGCACACGTTGGATCGTCGAATCGGATTGCTGCGCCAAAAAGAAGCCTCAACGTCAATCAATATACGAGCATTGATTCTCTTTTCCTCTTTCTCGTCACACACACACACACACACACACCAATGAAGTGGCATGCCTTTCATTCGTTGGTTCTTCTCCTTATTCGAGGATATGTATAAAGTGTAAGTCGAGTCTCTGCGGCTTCAATAAGATATATAAAACGTTGACCTTTCGATGGCATACTTTCCCGATGGCAGCAACCTTAAGTCGCGACCTCTTTCCCTCTCTCGCTCTCGCTCGCTTCCCCGTGCCTGCCGTAACCAGCGGAGAGTACCACAGGTATATACAGGGTGTTAGGAAGGTCGATGCGAAGCCTTAAGGGGGTGATAGGTCACCTCGTTAGGAACATATCTAACCTAGGTTACCTTAGTACAAAGTCTAAGGATTTCGAGTTATCATGGTAAGTATGATTTTTGGAAGATTTCCCAAAATTAGGTACTAACTCGTTCATCATGTTCGAACGGACAATAATTGGTAACTAAAAACTTATTTGCGTCTTAGCTTAATGTGTATTTAATCGACAAACACCAATACAATCATCTGTTTCCACACAACTAACTAAATGGGACGTGTTGAAGAATAAAAAAACTTGTCAAAAAATTAAAATACCTCTTATGTTAATGCTATTTTAAAAAATAGCATTTACATAAGAGGTAAACGAGTTTGTACCTAATTTTGGGCCGTCATACTGGACCACCCTATTTTTCAGGGGAGGCGTTGAAGCTACGTCAAGGTCAACTCCATTTTTTAAATGGGATGGTACATTTTTTCTTCAACCATCTTGTGGAGTACCTCAAGCCGCATAAAAATCATTAGGGGGTCAAAGTCGTTCAAGGTCATTCAAGGTCACCTATAAAAATGAAATACAAAACTAAATATGTCGGATCACTACCAAATATTTGGTGATCAGAGATATTTAGATTGGTATCATCGATACTGATCTTGAATGACCTTGAACGACTTTGACCCCCTAATGTTGTTTATGCTGCTTGATGTGCTCCACAAGATGGTTGAAGAAAAAATGTACCATTCCATTTAGAAAAGTGGAGTTGACCTTGACGTAGCTTCAGCGCCTCCAACGATAAAAAATAGGGTGGTCCAGTATGACGGCCTTCTCGAACACTGAAACTTTTGTCTGAAACATTTTTGGATATGATCAATAGTGTGAGTGCTATTGCTCTGTAACACTTTATATGCCTCACCCTGTATAAGGGCGCCTACAAAATGGGAACCGCTGAGACCGCCTCGAAGGCACACCACGCCGTCGCAGTGTCGAGTCGTCTTCTCATCGTGTCACGCATATTTTATACAGAAGAGTGGCAAACGGAACTATGCAGTACAAGAGATAGAGCGAGAAAGGGCGCGAGCGAAGCAGAGGAAAAGGATAAGATAGGCCCGAAAAGAGCCGATGCACCGATCGGATGTCCTCAAGTTTCTTGATCAAAGATATACCCGTATCTGCATGTATGTGTGTGTATGTACAAGGAGGCACACGTCGCCCGCTCGTTGAAAAGAAGAAGCGTATTGTATCCTCTCACGGAACTCCCCGGACTCTTGGTGACGCGAACTTTACTTACATTATGCGTGTCGTTGGCGGCGTCGCGTTAACGAGAAAATACACGTGACACTTCAAACGTGACACGAGAATTTTTTCGATTCCACGACAGACTCAGATTGGAAATACACAATGAGGCCATCGGGGCAGTTCGAATCATTATTTCGAAGCATCGAAATTCCTAATTTGCTTTGCAGGAAATAACGAGCCAGAATTTGTTCATGCTGTTGAAGTTTGTATCGTTGGAATGGAAGGGAGATTCCTTATTATATCCGGATTATCGTTTTTATGGTCATGCAAAATGGTTTTCGATGGATTGAGGTTGGAGGTCTCTGATGAGGATGGTCAAGAAAGTTTGCTGTGGCTTTGATGTGCGAAAAAACATTTGGAATGAAAAAAAAATCGTTGCATTCCGACGATGCAAGTTTCAATATCATAATTTTTCAGACTTGCTGGAATTTTCATTCAGGATACAAATAAGGCAAATAAATTTTTCACGGCCTCCCAGATCGCGGAACGCCTATCGATTAATCCATACGTGTACGAGGTAAAACTATAGAATCACGGCTCCAGACCAATTTCAATGCCAAAATTTTTGTTTTGTCATGAACGCCTTTATAATGTCATCACTATTGATGTTCAGTTGGCGGAGGTCGACATTTTTATTAAAGCGAGAAATCCCTTTAGGAGCGTGAAAAATAGGTATTTTTCGGGAATTTTTTTAGAGAGGATAAAATAATCTGATCATTTTCAAATTTGGACACGAGTTTATTATAACTGTCGAGTGTAAAAAAATTTTTTTTTTGGGATGACCAAGAAAATGGCGGCGTTATTAAGGATCTTCGGACGCCTGGTTTCCGCGACATCGAAAAGTGCTGCAGTTGTTACTCTTTTTCTGTTGATCTGAAAAATATTTAATAAGTGTCATTCGTTTACTGACATATTAAGGGAAAGGATATACCTTAAAAATGATGAAAAAGTTCAAAATTGAAAATTTGGGAGCCTTTTTACTCCAAAGTTCGAATTTTCGACCATTTTTTCGACATATTTGACCCCAAAAAAATTATTTATTTACACGCTACCTTTCAAACTTTAGGTATATCCTTCCGATAATATTACTGAGAGTAACCTCCCAAAATTTCATCAAAATCGGTCGATAACTTTTTGAGCTACAACACGAGCAGTTTTTGAAAAAGTAGTTTCGAGATAATCGCGTTTAAAGTTTCAACATGTGACTCGCTACCTGACCGAATGCTGTCCCCGCGCTCTAGACTATATGCGATAACTCCGCAAATTTACAATATTTCGAGTTTTCCTTTGGTAAGTATATTCTTTGGGTATCATACTTTCGAAATATTTTAAAAAATCGATTTTTAGAAAATTGTAAAGGGATTTTTCGCCTTAATTCCATAAATTATGGGATTTTGAAGTTTGCGGAAACGAGGGACAAAATAGCGCATTATAGACACACAGGCACACACACACGCACGCACACACACACACACACATGTGTGCATATGTGTATACTCGCACGAACCAAACTGAATTGATGAAAAATAAACAAGGTAAGGTAAACAAAGTAAACGCTGACAGTGATTGTTAATTAGATGGCTAGATTGAAAGAAAAAGTTTTCAAACACAAAATCATGTTACGTGCTTCTTTCCTACCCTTCACCGTAATGACACTTTTCAACGTGTTTTTTTCTTCATATTAGGGCTTCCCCCACCTTAATTCAACATGTAACATCGTTTTTCATCCATAACAATACACCAAAAAAATTTGGACCAATGTTGGGCTGGAGCCGTGATTCTATAGTTTTACCTTGTCCGATTATTGCAAGTGGTGCATACAAAACGACAGCACGGATATACTGGTCGAGGCAAATCGGCTCTTTTTCTCAATTCTCACAAAGCCCTCCGGACTCGGGGAAAATCGATAATCGCCCGCTGTGGATAGGGATTAAACCGGCGTTTGCAGGCACGGTTGCCGACGGTGCCAAAGAATGTTAGCATGATGGGGGCTCTGCGATGATTCGAAATCACACTAGCAAAGAGTCACTTTCAAATAAATCCTCTCAACATCGATAGGGGAGTGGAAATGCAGGAAAATCTTATTCAGGTCATCGTTCCAGAATACTACGAAATATATTTTACAATTAAATGTTCTTGTTGAATCGATATTGCCGTTTTTCTCAACGAAGCAGGGACGAAACACATATTTACTTGTTTCTCTATTAAGGGGTTAACCCCGCTTGCGATTTGGAAAAAATCGATTTTTTTTATTGCATTTTTTTGAAGTATAAGTATCCGGGCCCATACTTCTGTATGGGCCCGGAATAGATGACTCTATGTAAGTTTACAAAAAAAAAATTTTTCTTCGTGTAAACTGAAATTGAAACTTTAAACGCGTTTTTCTCAAAATGGCATTTCTGAAGTCGGTGACCAAGATTACTCGAACACTAATGAACCGATCTTCTTGAAATTTTGCAGGCTTATTTAATACATAAAAATGTAGTCTTTAATCGTTCGATTTTTTTTTTTCGAAAAAAAAAATGGCTGTTTTATAGCCAAAATACGGCCGTTTTTTTTCGTTAAAATCGAACCATTAACTTTGACTGTCCGCCATTTTGTGAAAAATGAATATGTTTTAAAATCCTTCGATTAAAGACTAGTTTATACTTATATTTGACTAAATCCATCCGCATTTTTTTTTCAGATGATCCACTTCGCCGCAATGTTGGTCACCGCAAACCGTGTATATAAAAACATTATTTCATTGACGGCCATTTGCCACTAAACACTGTAATATTTTTCAATAAAAAAATTACTGAAAGTTCTTCAAGATGTGTTCTTTAAGATGGTATATTGATCGATTAAAAAAGTTTTGTAGTTTTCTTTTAAAAAATTCATGAAAAAGGCCTTTTTTGCGCTACAAGTGGGGGTAACGCCTTAAAAGCCTCAGTTGAACCTGTAAAACGACGATGAATCCGCAACCATTCACAGAAATCCTCGTCCATCCAACAGTCTCGGAAGTGCAGTCTTCCCAAGTCTTACTGTTCGGCGCTCACATTGGAATATCGCACACGAGATATAACGGAATGCGCACAATTCCCCGACCTCCACTCTATATGGATCCCAAATTAATGAAAAATGCAAAGACGAGCGAATATTCCGATGACCAAATTGATACTTGTATTTTGAAAAGCAACTCAATTATCGCACTCATCATAAAGTCATAGGCTCCTGGCGCGTGGCTGCTATATGCGGCTCGAGAGAAGAGCAATTCGGTTTATATGCATCACCGTTAACAATACGCCGACAGCATATACGAGCTTTATATATAACTTTCACATCAATGTATAACTTCCATTCCCGCTGGATTGCGAACGAATGAAAAAGCAAGGGTGTACTTCAATGATTGATTCCATACCCGTACATCGAAAAGCCAATTCAATTATTGGCATTTATCACAAATTCATAAGCTCTTGTACAGCTATCGCGATTCGAAAGATAACCAATTGTATTCGTACGTCAGAACTGGCAATTAGCCACATCTTTACCGTTCCGACCTCGCGGTTTATCCAACTATTTCTGTGTACCAGCTCATCGCTAATGCAATCCCAACAACCGGTTTTCAAAGTCGTTCGTGAAATCGTTCTTTTTTCCTACGTACGATATCGAATTGTGAAAGTTCCGTTTCGTTTTTGTTATTCTCCCGCACGTGTGATCAACGAGGACTGACGCCGGATCTTCGTTTAACGAGGTACGTCTATAAATCTGAAACTACCAAGATATTCATTCGCCGCAGATAGAATAATAGTCGCGAAGATGCCGTAAGCTGCTTTTCAATGAAATTATACGGGAGTTTCTCTCTACAAATTATATAACTCGCTACCAGAGATACCTGCGCAATAAATCTTGGATGTTTTTTTTATCAACGGCAAGCGATGGAAAATGGTCTGGCACTTGGCACAATGGAGATAAGCCGCAGGTGCATGCTGGGCATGAAAGTGCAACTTTTACGCAAACGCAGACATCCCTGTGTACGTATGCAGGCAATAGACAAGTTTTCAATGGAAAATCAAAGAATCTTGGAGCTATGCAATTACGAACTGGCTGTCAATTTTACGGGTATTTAACTGTGACGGTATCACATTGGCAAACCAAAAGATATAGACCACTTCAGTTCAGCGTTCGCTCGAGAGAGAAGTTATCTTCGTCTCACAGAGCCAACAGCGACAATAGCGTAGGATTTAGAAAAGCACTATAACTCTGCGCAGACCGATAGCGATGGTATTATTTGCGAGACGGAATTACGGCAACATCAGGCCACGGAAAGACCAGAGCGAATGGACCACGGTAGGATTCACCACGTCTAGCGCAATCACTTTCGCAATTAACGGCATGACCGCCTGTACAATTGGCGTCGAAACTCGAGCTGTAACCCTCCTGTAAGTTACCTAATTCTTTTTAACACTGTGGCAAAACAATTTCTTGCGATATTCGTCATTAAAAGATGCGGTAACGAAGCTAAAGGTATACAACGCGGAAAACACGATGATGCATCGACGGGGTCGGATGTCGAAAACTTTTACTCTCCAATCAGTCGCTAAGACATGTGCACGCGGATATATATGTATGTAAATATGAATATAAATGCATGTACTCCGTGGTAGAAAGATTCATCGAGGTGAACATCGTGCCACTCAGCTCGTGAACCACCGACATGGCAATCGCCGGCTGTATTGAGATGTGTACCTTTCCTACTCGAAATAAAGTACAGGAATGAAGAACAAACAATTCGCATTCGACCCCGGCGCCTACGACGACTGCCGACGATTTTCGTGGCAGTTCTAACAAGCGAGTCAATCACGACAATGACAGTCGCGTATGCGAAGGCGAGACAGAGGGATGGAGGAGGGTTTCAGGACTCGCGCATTGAGGAAGGGTTTTGAAAAGAAAAGGCGTTTATTGGATTATTATCAAGTGGTGTACGCAGAGGCGGGGACCATTGGAACGGAAAATTAAGCAAAGAGTACCGTCAAACGAGGCTACTTTGACATTCAGGGTAACTTTGACACAGCGCCAAAATACGTTTTGTCTGCGCAGCGAGCCTACTTGACCTTCTGTGACGGGCTGCGAGTGCGGGGAATAAACTTGAACAACAATTTGTTGCTCAAGTTTATTATAATGTTGCTAAAGTTGATTTTGATCTCAATGACAATTATAAGACTAAGTGCCTATAATAGCACCCCAGGTACTTGATATTTTTTATGTAAAATGTTTCCTTAAGGGGAGATATACACCTAGACGGTCGAGGTCGAGGATTTAGAAGCTATGAACATTCCGTCAACCGTAGAAGACATACACTATGGGCCTGGTATCCATGATTCCATGTAAGTTGACAAATTTCATGATTTATTCATTTCCAAATTTTCAAACGCGTTTTTCTCAAAATCACGTTTTTCAAATCGGTACCCAAAATTTCTCGAAAACCAATGAACCGATTGCCTTGAGGTTTTTTGTGGTTATTCTATACACCATTATCTAGTACTTGTCATAGGATGTTTTTTTCCGTTACTTAGTTTTTGTTTTGTAGGCAAAATAATAACTAATTTTTGGCCCAAAAATCACTATTTATGTTCAAACGTCCGCCATTTTGTCATAAATCGATATTTTCAAAATCGGCTATGACAAGTACTAGATTATAGTATCTAATTTAATAATCTTTTTGGTTTTTTTTTTCAGATGATTTTTGAAGAAACGCCAGTGGGTACCGTATACGCAGATTTTTTTACGACGCTCCAAGGATCATACAATATCCTTGCATATTTTTGAATAAAGAAAATTAAACATATTTTTGAATGTATATACTTTTAGATAATTAAAACCCAAATCTGAAATTTCAAATAGTTTTCCTTGAAAAATTCACAAAAATGACCTTTTTTCCGGCTCCTAGTTGTATATCTCCCCTTAAAGGAGGGCACCACTGTAACTGCCCATTTGCGACCGTTTTCTTTAGATTTTTTTAAAGAAAGGAATAAAATACATGTTCAAAAGAGCTTTTAGGTTTTATAAGATACATATTGAAGTATGTAAAAAAAAATTATTTGTCAAAAATATACAAAATGGCGGCGCATGGGTCACTATAGCACTACTGGTTTTCAGCCAACCCTCTCCGCGGCACGCAGTAGAACTGTGGTAAATATAGTCCCAAAACTAAGAGTGAAATATTTTCGTTAATTATATTATTTTCAGCAGTCAAGTACGGGGAGAATTAAAAAATAATTAAAAGAAAAATAGAGACGAGTTTGAAGAAAAAATCGTTTTTTCGACCATAAATTTAATCTCAAAAGTGATATATTATTTACAATTTTCGATGAATCGAAAAAAGCGCTCGTACTTGACTGTTAAAGCAATCTGAGAAGCTACAGATAAAATTTCAAGTCGATTGGACGAAAATTGTTGGAGTTCTGCTGCCTTAATAACGATGACAATGTGGTTATGAAAGAATCGTTGTTTTTCATTTAATTCCATGTATAATGCATAAATTATTACATTTTTCATCAAAATGGTTCCAAAGTAACCCTCAATCTTTGACATAAGTTGCATTTCAATGACCTGTCAAAGAAGCCCCACACTCGGGGCTACTTTGACACTTTAAAAAATGTATATTTCAAATTGTGAGAGGGTGGTGGAGCTTGGCTTCCTTATACATTTGGTAGCCAAAGGACACACTGTTCTATTTGAGCGAGAAAAGTTGGTATCTAGGATATTAAAAAAAGTTACCTACAACAAACTTCCAAAACCTGTTCAAAGTAAGTTTTACGGTAACAAAAAACAGGAAAAGAGAGAGAAAGATAAAGACAATGTTGCATGTTGAGCTAAACGAAGGAATAGAAACTTGCGGGCAATCGACTCCTGGATGTACAGACCTGCATATGAATGTAAAGGGAAGTTGATGAGAAAGAGAAATTAGACGAACCAAGAAGAGGCCAAGAGGTCGAATGGGACATGTATATCTGTGTGGGATGACTGAACGATGCGCGGTTCTTCGTTGATCGAAATATACTTTCCCCTGAACAAACGAAGATTATGCCTTCAAGTGGGACACTTGATGCGCGATTGGATCAAACTGAAATTTCCGTTCCGTTTTCTAACGGTGACCTTAATGGTTCAAAACCACCTGAAAGCGAAATTGATGTCATAGGTCAAATCACCGGTAATTGAGTACGAGCGCACACCAAACGACGATACAGAATATAATCATCGTGAATAACCTTGTGGACCACGGGTCTTACTTCAAATGAGGATTTCACAACGACACGACGAGGTTTACTCGTCGTAAAAACCCTAATGATGGAGCGAAGATAATGGTACACCGTAAGCGTAGCCACGGAATCTAGGGACCACTTTATACGCCGCAATGCAACATCTCCAAATAGTAGCCTTTATGGGAGTGGGAAGGAGCAACTCAGCCATGAAAGTGAGAGTACATCGGAATTCCAATAAAAATTGATTCTACCTCCTTGCCGAGTCCACGTAGTGAATCGTCGAGCTTATTCGTAACACTGATAATTTACTGATCCTCGTAGTAAGGCAAGTTTGGTTAGACCTAATTGGAATGTGGGGCACCCCCGACTGAACATTATTTCCCGGATCTCTACGAGTTGAACGATTTCTTATTCTCTGTATGCCTTTCTACTCATTTCGCCTAATCATTCGGATGATCATTCTTTGATGATCTGCCCATCATCCTCGGAGAGCAGGAAGTGAATAGTCAATATTCCATCGATGTCCAGAAAAAGGAAACGCGAAACTATCTACTCTACCCGGGTCTCTCTCTTTCTCTCCCTTACCTACAATGCACTTGCAAACGAGGAAAGTGGGACGATTTTATCTCCATGCGCATATCCTGAACCGAGTTACCGTATACAGAGTATCAATGATCAATGCGTAAGCGAATAGTTTATCACCTAACATCGCGTCTGCACGCAAAGAGGATTCTATATACATATGTATTTACCGCAAATGAGCTAAAGTGCAAGTCGTATGTTGCAATGTATGCCATTCTCATGTAAGTGAAACGTTCCTCCACAGGATTCCTACACAGGATTCACCGGTCGTACAGTCATACAAAAAAAGCTACCAACGTAAATCGTGTAATCTCATTGCAACCAATTGAAACCCAAATTACGGCAACTGTCCTACATGTGATCAAATCAATGTGTCTTCTCTGCAAAAGTGAATCCATTGGTACCCTACATGTGATCAAATCAATGTATCTTCTCTCCAAAAGTGAATCCAAAAGTGAACATTGAATCCGTTGCTCGCAGAATAACATCACATTGGGATTATTTTGAGAAACCGCAAGCTCTCGATATCTCTTCCAGTGCAGCAGTGAAGAATTTTCCAAGTGGAGATTTGCAATCTGTAAGGTATCCTGTATATTCTCGGCACTTTTAATTTATCAAGGGGTTACCCCCACTTGCGATTTTGAAAAAATCCATTGTTTTTATTGCATTTTTTTAAAGTATAAGTATCTGAGAATATGTCCTGAAAATTTCAAGTCGATCCGAAGAAAATTGACTGAGATATGAGCGTTGAAAGAGAAGAATCCGTTGTGTAAACGACCGGCTAGTCTGAAGTCTTTCTGAAGTCTAGTCTGAAGTCGGTGACCAAGATTACTCGAACACTAATGAACCGATCTTCTTGAAATTTTGCAGGCTTATTCAATACATAAAAATGTAGTCTTTAATCGTTCGATTTTTTTTTCGAAAAAAATGGGCGTTTTATAGCCAAAAAACGGCCATTTATTTCGTTAAAATCGAACCATTAACTTTGACTGTCCGCCATTTTGTGAAAAATGAATATTTTTTAAAATCCTTTGATCAAAGACTAGTTTATACTTATTTTTGACTAAATCCATCCGCATTTTTTTTTCAGATGATCCACTTCGCCGCAATGTTGGTCACCGCAAACCGTGTATATAAAAACATTATTTCATTGACGGCCATTTGCCACTAAACAATGTAATATTTTTCAATAAAAAAATTACTGAAAGTTCTTCAAGATGTGTTCTTTAAGATGGTATATTGATCGATTAAAAAAGCTTTGTAGTTTTCTTTAAAAAAAATCATGAAAAAGGCCTTTTTTTGCGCTACAAGTGGGGGTAACGCCTCAATCAATTTGTGTGGGATCGATAATGATGTGATTGTGCGTATACGGAGTGTAGGTCAGTTGTACGTAGTAACGGGGGCTAATCAAAGAAGATTGCATTCGGAAAGATTGCAGAAACGATTAGTGAAGACACATCAACGGCTTTTTAGAGGCGACTGTCCAAGCCGCGTCCATCGTGACGCATACAATCGCGCAATTGCTCACCGGATCCTCCTTCTTGTTTATGGCAGCGGCGACGAGTGTATGTGCAGCGAGAATCGAACGTGTCGAAAGCGCGCGATGTTAGAAACGGCGTGATGGATCGGATACGGAGTTGTGCTGTCTGCACACCGGTAACGGACACCTGCGTGAACCAAAGTATGCCAATTCCCGCTTCTGAAAATGCCATTCGTACGTACACGAATGCAGCATTGTTTTCCTGGCTCTTATAGGGGAAAGGTGTACGAGTTGATCCCGTGAGGTAAGATGATCATTTTCAATAGCGACGAAAATATGAACGCTATCTAGTGGTACTCTTTAGTAAAACATAGCACCCGGCACGTCAATTCATGATGGCGGTGTAAGCGACGCACTTGTTTTGTGGGAAGGAAAATGAAAATTGTGAGCTGTTGATCCAAGGCATAGTTGACTTTAAGCTTAGGCAACTTTTATTGTATACTGCCAGCTGCAATCATTGTTGTGTTTGCGGCTTTATAATATGCTCAATTTGTGTTTTGGTTGGCGGGGTAACAGTGGAATACTTATAGGTTGTGTTACCGAGCGATGAATGAATAAGTTGAGTTTGGGGCAATATCCAGCGTAGAAATTTTGATGGGGCCCAAATCAGGGCCCGATCCGGTTGCCTGACTGCCCTGGTAGGGCACTAATAAGGGCCCTGGTAGGGCACTAATAAGGGCCCTGGTAGGGCACTAATAGGGCCCTACTAGGAAATGTAACGTTGTGTCACATATGGGCCTGACCTGGTTGCCTGATCAGGCCCCTACCAGGTTGCCTGATCAGAAACAAATGCATATAATATTTCAAAAATCCAAAATAGAATGAACCACTTCATTTAGAGTTCCACTACAATGATTTTGTATCATAATTCGTCATTCCCTGGCCTGCTGAAATGTTTTTGTTCCGAAAGTCCGAACTATGCTCTAAAATCGAAGTTTCCATGTGGAAAATAAGAGGTTATGTGCATCTATCGAATGCTGAGGCAGTTATAAGGCAAGCCTATTTATGGCCTCATCAGGGAAAGCCATAGTAGGGCCTATCAGGGCAAGCCTTGGTAGGGCCCTATCGGAGAAATGTTTTTTCCCGATGTTTTTCGGCGAGAAATCGCCTTAGTAGGGCCACATTAGGGACAGTCTTAGTGAGACCCTATCATGGAAAGCCTCAGTAAGGCCTATTAGGGCAAGCCTTGGTAGGGCCCTATCGGGGAAAGTCTTAGTAGGATTTTATCAGGGACGGCCTTAGTAGGGCCATTTTAGTGTAGCCTGATTTAGGGCCGAAATACTTCCGCCCCGATCGGGGCCGGATCAGGATGTCCGTAATAGGTGTTGCCCGTATCACAGCTCGATCGGGGCCTGATCCTGGTCAGGCTAGCCCTAAGAAATTTCTACTCGGGATCATTCCCTTTTAGGTGTACAAGATGATCCCTAGGAATAATTTTGTACACAAATAACGTACCTACTTTATTTTTGTTTAATAGATTATCTATTTATGTTCAAACTACACTACTAATGTATAATTGATCTTACAAATAATAATTGATACACTTAAGTGATTTTCGACTGGCTGTAGAAGAGTGGTTTAGTATAATTATAGTTGGGTGAGATAAAACTTATAATATAAAGGTAATTTAACTTGTAAGTTCAGTTTATGTGTACTTATGATCAATACGTATGAAGGTGTTGTAAACGGGGGCAATTTTTTTTACTTTTACCTAATTTCTCCAAAATTAAAAAAAAACCCAAAAATGGGGCAAGACGATCCGGGGGATCATTTTGTCCATACGCTAGGGGTAATCTTGAACACCGTCCAAGATGATCCTTACGTAAGGTTTTAAAAAAGGGAAATCTTTTTATTCAAACCCTAATAAATGGAATATTTCGAGTATGCCAATCGTAGTACAGATAAATATGCCAGTAGTAAACGCCTTGAGATCTCAATTATGTTGAATAACTTTGAAATTACGAGCATTCTCACTTAAGGAGATCATCATTAGATTACGCCTGGGACTGAGTGTGTTCTCCAGTCCGGTCCGAAGCGTTTCTCTGGAATAACCGATTGAATGATCCTCCAGCTCGGTTCGTCCTGAGCGATGCACGGCTATTATTTCAGGGAGTGACCAAGTGCGAACGGGGATCCGGGAATTTCATCTCGGCGTGTTGTCCTTCGACAAAAGCCACAACCATATTGACGGAACTAAAGTGGAGGGCGAGAGGTCCGCGTAATTGCATTACGAGAAGGAGTCGTAGAATTCCAATGGCTCGGGAGACGCGCCGCCAAGGGCAAAGCATTTTATATTCTTCCCCTCTGTTTGTTCACTCGCGCTTTTCAGACTAAAAGCACTCTGCATGAGAATCCTCAGAAGCTCGGTAAAAGTGTGCTCGAGGTAAAAAAAACCGGGGAGGGGACGAGTTGGCAAAAAAAAATAAATATAAGTGTGTGACGTGCAACCTGCGCGAGGAACGCTGCACTTCCTGTCGTCGCGTAGGTCCTCAGAGGTCGCGTACGACTTCCGGTGGAATCGCACCGAGATAATCCACAGCCGCAGGATTTTCTCGCTTTTGCTCATTTTCTCGTTGCCTCCGACCTTTTCGTTGTTTCACTCTCGCACTCTCCCACTCTCTCTATCTCGCTCGATAGTTTTGCACTTTCGGGAAAAAAAAGGACAATGCGAGTTCGCGGTGGCTCTGGTCCCGTTGAGCTTGCACATTAATGCGATCCCCGCCCTGCACACCCAACCGTCCGCCCCGCAAGTTGCCTATATCTCGGCGTGTATTTGCGCTCGCGGATAAGACAGCAAACTTTCCACACTGCCGGAAGTTGCGGCTTGATAAATCTCGATGTGAACCAACCATTAGGATCACTGTACCTGAGAACTTCACGCGAAAGATCACTATCTTAATGCAGTGAACTATCTTCGTTCCTGATTACAATCATGCTGCAATGTCGGTCAAGTACGTGAAGAAAGATTCGTTGGACTATCGTCAGGCGTGTTAGGCTTGATGTATTCAATCTAAATCGAGAGAATTTATTTGTTTGAGTCCATTAAATGAGGTGATTGAACGTAGTTTTGTTTAAAGTAATTTTATTCTGATTTATTGTAACCTTACGAATCTGAGACCCAGATTTCCGCGAGTCAAAATTCTGCCATCTTGATATGTCAAAAAAAAACAAGTCTGGAGTTTCATAGGAGATTCAGTGTTTATGATATTGAAGTTTGCATCGTTGGAACGCAAATTGTTTTTTGTAGCCCAAATTGTTTTTTGGCAAATGTGGGCTACGAAAACCACTCAAACGTTTTTTAGTATGCTTATCTGAAATCTGCTGTCCAAATTTGCAGAAAAGATGTTTTGATGATAAATAACGTTAATAGATGAAAAACGTTTTCAAGCACTTTCAACGTCAGCGAACTTCAACGTCGTCAATGTTTTTCGATATCAGGTGCCACATAGCGCGGTATTTGGGCACTTACAGATCTGTACAGAATCTATTAGTTCATTGTCGATGTTTGGCAGCATAAAGTAAATATATCATTTCATTAATGAGGCAAATAAAAAAAGATTATTCGGCTTATTAAATTTCTTAGAAACAAAGATCCTGCTGTTCTTAGAGTCAGTCGCAGTCAATTAAACAATTAAATTGACGTAAAAATCCATTATTTAATTGAGGATCAAACAAACGTGTGATAGGCCGAGGTTTGAACAAGACTTTATTCGAGCCAATCGATCGATGTCTCACGATGTTTGGATATTCATGTATCCATGCAGAAATTTGTTTGGGAGGTCCCATTGGAATCCAAGAGGATTCCGCGCTATTTCCTGATTTACGTCGTTTGAGAAATTTTTATTTGAAGTTCTAAACCGGAATATGTTGGATATAGAAAAATGAAAATGACCTTTCGTCATTCTGGGGCAAATTTGTTGGGGAGTCCCGAAACGCACCCACATCTGTGTAGGGGTTTTTAAAGGGACCCCGGCACACAGGGAGTCCTCATTGGGATCCGAGAATTCTTACCACGTTTGAATGGAAAATATGTGAAAAGTCACGAGAAACAAAGATAATTACGGTGGACTTTCAGTGATGTGAGTCAAATTGATTTTTAAGATATACTTTTTTAAACCATTTATACTTTTTAAGGTAAGATTTATACTTTTTTAAGATTCACTCATTTTGTATATTTGGATATTTTGCGGAGAACATTCAACATTTAGAATGCGATGGGATCCATCAAGAATTGTATCGGATTCCGTTCGATAACATGACAATCCTTTAGGATTCAAATTGCATTCGTACGGTGAATTCGAATAGGGAATTCCGAATAGCATCCGATGTATGAGCGAGACTTTTACTGCAGGGATTCAATCGCATAAATGAGGAGCTGGCGAACATAACCGGACTAGTCCATGCATTACTCTTTGATAGAGAAGTCAAAAAACCAAATAACCAAATAGATATGTATTACAATTTTTAAGCTTTATTTATGAAGACTATCAAAATGTAAGCCTGTACCTTGCCTCGGTTTAATCAAAACACTAACTACCATTTGCTCATTTTCATTCGTATTTTGGACAAGTCCGGTTTTGAATGAGAATTGTCGACAACTCCGCTGTTGAATGAAAATCTTACGGACATGTCCGGTTATGAAATCAAACAGATTGAATTGAATATAAATTTGTTTTTTGTTATCAATTTAATAATCCTACACAAACTCTTCCATGTCAGGCTAAAAACAATCGCATTCAATGCCATCATCGTCATCACTCCGGTCATCTGTTACTAATTTTTCATCCAGCCAGCCGTTGACAAATCGGTTTCTGCTTGAAAAGGCAGTTAGCAAATTTTAAGGTGTTTAGAGCCGGATTTGATGCATAATATTTTGGAAGCGAATAAAGGTGTGCTTGAAGAACAGGGGAAAAAATGGACTGAGGACAAGTTCGGTTTTGTTCGCCTGCTCCTCAAATGGCACCAAGGGTGTCACTTCCTGATAGGGATCCAATGGGTCATCGCATTGGATCCCTATCAGAAAGTGGGAACGAGTATGGGATTCCAATTGGATACCTACGACCACTTCTGCATTGGTCAGGCTTCATTAGAGAGGCATGCAACTACGCAGTGCTCAAAAGACGAAAGAATAACTGCAGCGTGTTAAAAGTGATGTGGCTGCTGCTGGGCTCGTGATAAAGTGATTAACAGGATGATGATGACAAATCGAGTTACCTCGACGAAGCAGAATTCAAGCACTAGAAGGACGGCCATTCTATCGTCTGGCACCCGTGCCAGTCATTCTTATATTTTAATCCTAATCAGCCCTCGTCTCTCTCGCCTCATTGTCGTTGAGCGAATCTCCAGAATGCGAGGATTTTAGCGGTATGACTTCCGTTGAGACTGTTCACCAAGGCGAGGAACACCAGGCACTTGGGCCAGGTATTATATGGGAACATTACATATGTGTATATATATGTATATATATGTATACAGTTTGTACGCTTACCATTCAGCGGCGACGTTAAATTCCACGAGCGAGAGTAAGAGAGGCATTAGGAACGGCAAGTGCTGGAATCCAGATAGGCATAAAGGAAGTGAGAAACGTGCATCTCTCGCCAAATTGCTCAGCTGCTCTCGAAATGGCGAGTGAGCATCGACGAAGCTATCCTAGCGCGTTTTACACACTTCTCACTCTATGTATAATACGCAGATATACGTGTGTGTCTGTCTATATCTTCACTCTCGTCGTCTCGTATAATCCTGATGTAATCTCGCGTACACTTAATCGCATTCGTTAAAGAGTTGGAAAATTCACAAACGCTGCGTTGGAGTGATCCAAAAGCACTGCAGCCTATCCTATTGACATTTTGACACCAGATATATATATATATGCAGATATGTATACAGATGTCTATTTATACATATCATTGTATGCAGCAGCTGAAGACAAGAAGCCACACTCGTGGTTCCATCACTATCTCACGTGTCTTCAAGCCAAAGAAAGTTAAATTTGCACAAGCGAGGCATTGACTAGAATCCGTTTTTTTTTAAAGTTCATATTCGAGACCCGTTGCGAGTCGTTGAATCAATGAACCCTCAGTAACTTCGATCATCGCCGATTTCAAGTTGTTCCAAAGTTCCATCGTTCGTTCGAGAGCATTCTCCAAGGCTTCACGATCTCGAAAGTGACATTGTTAGTGAACTTTATAAGAGCTGATAAGGCGTGTCAATTGTTATCGAAACGAGCACCGTCTATCTACCTGTATAAAAGTTACAAGATCAGCATAAACAAGGAATTCCGATGAGTCCATCGGCCACTTCTCGAGCGGTACGTCTGCCTCAAGACTTGCAATTATGAATTTCCTCATTTACATGCCATCGACTCTGTATAAGTGAGCAAGGGTCGTCGTTCGATGTAAATCGAAGTTTGTGGGTATCGAAGAGAGGTCGCTAGCGCCCAATCGTTCACCGTTTCGAGAAGTGCCCCGATCAATAATTCATCACTCTTCATTGACTTTGCAATACGAAGTTTTGAAGCAGGCCCTTGAAGTTTTTGTTTTTCTACGGACTTGCCGCAACGAAAGGGAACTCTCTCGAACGGAAGATGAGCGTGAACGAGATCAACGATGTCTGAAGGATTTGTCAAGAGGTTGTTTCCGGTCTCGTTGACGTCTTTCTTTTTTCCTGCTGCAATTTGGCCAGCCTGATTGATGAATCCCGAGTCACGAGTACTCGCGAACTCTTGGAATTTCTTCGTGGACCAAATTAATCGAAAATCTCAACAAAGATCCAGAGCTTCGCGGTCAAGTTTCTGGCGAATATACGCCGCGATCTTGCGATGATGTTATATAGGTCAGACGTATAGCTTGAAGATTTTCACGGTTAAGCACGCGAGACAAGATTCCACGTGTGATGGAATGAGTGTGGCCTCTCTCCCTCTCTCTCTCCCTCTCTCTCTCTCTCTCTCTCTCTCTCTCTCTCTCTCTCTCTCTCTATATATATATATATATATATATATATATATATATATATATATATATATATATATATATATATATATATATATATACACACACACACACACACACACATATATGTGAGGAGGAGGCGAATAAAACCGGACTTCTTCACATTACGTCAATTTTTTTAAACTTCTTCGTGCCTGTCCGTTTAAAAAGGCAGTTTCTAAACACCAACCACAAACTTGGAGGTGTTTAAAGCCGGATTTGATTCAAAATATTGCGAAAGCCGATAAAGATGTGCTTGAAGATGAAAAAAAAATTGACGTAGTGTGGACAAGCTCGTTTTGTTCACCTGCTCAGCATATATATATGTATATATGTATATATGTATGTATGTATGTATATATATATAATCTTCCTGTATTTACCTGTCATCACTATCGCGTTTACTCTCAACGTGTATCACCGTATAAAATCAGTTCGTCCTCGAAACTCCAAACTGTGCATCATTAACCCACGTCAATGTTCATATACAAATATAAGCCCAATACACTTTCAGTCCATGTGCCCACGATCCTAATCGTCGCGAGGAGGATGAGCGCGTGTAAGAAAATCGGTCTTTCGCGATGCGCGATCGCGCGCGAGAGCCGGGAACCCCGCGGAGAAAGCGAACACGACGAGGTTCGGCTAGCAACTGTGAGATGAGAGCTGATGCTCATTCCCTCATCTCTCGTGGCTCTCTCGTTGCTCCATGTATGTGAGAGCGTTGCTTATCTGGCTTATTCACCGGGAACCGAGAGAAAAAGAGATGGGTGCTCGAGGACGGACGAGCGGCGTGGATCTGAGGCATACATGTATATACATACGTACAAACTTGAATCGCGTTCTCTCTCTCGCTCTCTCTCTCTCACCCTTTGCGTCTCCGTCTCTTTTCTGTGCACGATTCAAAACGCCTTTACCTGGGATACGGTGCGCTCTCGACCTGTGCCACAGGTTCGAGGCAAGATCGAAGAGAAGGTTGGATGACGACGCGGCGCTTGGACGGAGTTCGTCTTCAGGCGTATGTCTATAGACATGTGGATGGTACAACGTGTGGTATGCTGGCGCAGGGTCGTGGAGTAGGGGAAGGATGCCATCGATGGCCTTTGCGCGAAAGCGTACTTTGTTGCACACAATTTATAGATGCAGGGAAAGGTGGGGTACAGTGTCTCACTTTTTTTTACTAACGAATTTTTACTCTAATCTAGGCAGTCTGATTAGAAAAAAAGGTCATAGCAGATTTTATAGACCTTTGGGCGTACAATGAAGATCCCATAATTTTTGCAAAAAGATAAAAAATAGCGAAATAACGGGATCGAAAAAAATGTGCGGATTGGCTTATTGTACCCCATGGGGTACAATGTATCATATAGGTGGGTGAAGTGTGTCGACTATTGCGAAACGTAGGGTACAATGAGGCGGTTGAAACTCTTATATTTTTCTAACATAGATAACAGATTTGTACACATAATAGTACGAACCCAAACAAAATCAGTATATCAGTATCAGTACAAGTCAGTAATACCACAGGAACGTCTTATTTTTACAAATCGCACGTCGTTGACAGCGGCCCGTGACACATTGCGCTTCTTCGGAGCGTCGTCACTTCTTTGTTTCCTCATTGGGAGTCGGGGCATTGTGCCCCACATCTCGGTGATACATTGTACCCCACGAGTTAAATATTTGATTATTGATGAAAATAACTATTGATTAAACTACGAATGGAAAAACACAAGTCGCTGACAAGGAACATCCTTCAGGTGATCCCCCTTCGATTTTGTTGAAATTTGGATATGTTATAAAGCACCGAAAAGTAAGCGATACGTATTTTTTTTATCGGCGGAAAAACGGTTTTAAAGGGTGAAACCATCCCTTAATATAGGGGTGGTTCACCCCTTCATTTTTTTTGCAACGTCACTATAGTGGATTTTTCATTGCTTCGGACTAGAAGAATTTTCGTTTTTGTTTCATTAAGGGGTTACCCCCACTTGCGATTTTGAAAAAATCGATTTTTTTTATTGCATTTTTTTTAAGTGCAATTTGAAGTGCAGTTTTTTTTTGATGCCCGGAATAGATGACTCTATGTAAGTTTAGAAAAAAAAAAATTTTTTTCGTGTAAACTGAAATTGAAACTAAACGCGTTTTTCTCAAAATGGCATTTCTGAAGTCGGTGACCAAGATTACTCGAACACTAATGAACCGATCTTCTTGAAATTTTGCAGGCTTATTTAATACATAAAAATGTAGTCTTTAATCGTACGATTTTTTTTTTCGAAAAAAATGGCCGTTTTATAGCCAAAAAACGGCCGTTTTTTTCGTTAAAATCGAACCATTAACTTTGACTGTCCGCCATTTTGTGAAAAATGAATATTTTTTAAAATCCTTCGATTAAAGACTAGTTTATACTTATATTTGACTAAATCCATCCGCATTTTTTTCTTCAGATGATCCACTTCGCCGCAATGTTGGTCACCGCAATGTTGGTCACCGCAATGTTGGTCACCGCAAACCGTGTATATAAAAAACATTATTTCATTGACGGCCATTTGCCACTAAACAATGTAATATTTTTCAATAAAAAAATTACTGAAAGTTCTTCAAGATGTGTTCTTTAAGATGGTATATTGATCGATTAAAAAAGTTTTGTAGTTTTCTTTAAAAAAATTCATGAAAAAGGCCTTTTTTGCACTACAAGTGAGGGTAACGCCTTAAAATCGGTGGACTTCTTGTGTGTGAAACTGCTATATTACCCCTAGAGACGCCTTTTTCGAGGGGTGGTTTCACCCCGTAAAACCGTTTTTCCGCCGATAAAAAAAAATACGTATCTCTTACTTTTCGGTGCTTTATAACATATCCAAATTTCACCAAAATCGAAGGGTGTCACCTGAGGGATGTTCCTTGTCAGCTTATCATGAATAATAAAACTATCGATTAGGTCCGAAAACCTGAGCTGTTGCAGAAAGTTACGGTATATTTTACGTTTTTTCGGCGAGCGGAATATTTTGTTTCCAAGCCTCAAATCAATTTTGAATTTTCAATAATTCTTGCCAGCTGCTATCCACTTTATTTTAGGCCTGACGAAACCAAATATAAATCGCGGTCCAACGAAAAAAAAATTCGGAATTTACGAGGTACAAACCTCCGAAAAATCGCATCTAGCTCACAGTGCCCCGTGATACATTGTACCCCCTCTCCCCTATGTGTGATAAGGTCATTTTGGAGACATCCAACTTCGAGGAACATCCTCCGAATACTCAATTTGTCCATATTCAACATTACGCGAACGCCAATGGCTTCAAAATCGCTTTTGGATAAATGGAAACATCGTCATCCGGAGGTCATCCTTAGGACTGTGGTTCTGGAAGCCCAGATGTACCGATAGTCAGCATCACATAGATACGATAAATTCGAAGTATCCATGCCCCGTATATGTAGAGAGAGGTGGGTATGTGGAGATACATCTAAAACCGTCGAGTATGCGGTCCGGGCAACACACAGGTAACGCAGTTTGCCTCTCTATTCTTTGAACCGAATCACCCACGGTCTTTTTCTCCTCCTCTCTGATGCTCGTTCGTTCCTTGGTGGAGTTTCCATGCCGATCAGCGGCACATCGGCTGGGCAAGGGAGCAGCATCTCCGCCACACATTCCCATACACTCGACAGGCAGCATGATCGGTATTGAAGCTCTACCGGTTGAGTAACACACGCCAATGATAGAATTCGTTTGAATTGTTTTTATTCTTTCTCTCCCATTACTCTTTTCCGTTTCTCTGGCTCTCTCAGGTTGATGGACCGGATCAAAAGTATCCGCGCGAGTTCACGCGGATCTTTGTTCAGCCAGTATGTGAACGTGGAAGAGGTAGTTGCAGTGGAGATAATCACTTCTCTGGCGGATGCTTCCTCTTTGAGAGCCAATGAAGCTATATTCATCGACGGTAATGAAATTACGTGTATGTGAAACGAAGTACCTGCTGTATCGATTAAGGCACCACACCACGATAAAAAAAATGTTTGTCATTTTTTGAAAGATACATTTGTTAAGAATGCTCTCACCAAATTTTTAAAAGAAATTTGTAAAATTGGCGGAGATACAGCATTTTATGTGGGGAGACATTGGCGGAGACGTTTTGGCGCAGGGACGTTTTGGCGCTGCCGTTCTGGCGCGAGGACGTTTGGGCGCGAGAACGTTTGGGCGCGAGGACGTTTGGGCGCGAGGACGTTTGGGCGCGAGGACGTTTTGGCGCAGGGACGTTTTGGCGCGGAGACGTTTTGGCGCGGGGACGTTTTAATGTCAGGGTGTTCCGGCACCAGCACAAGTTGGTTTAGCATCACGAATCGTGTGTCGATGGAAAGACATATGTCATAGGCCTGTTCGAGAAACACATTTGAAAAAAGGATCAATACTCCTTTTAATTAATACAAAATGTATAAAAATGTCAGCCAAATAAAAAAAAATCATCCACAAAATCGTTTTTTTTTTGTTTTGTTGTTTATTTGTCAGGCTTGTTGGGGTTTATTTCTGGGTTCGTTTGGGTATATCAACCAAATAAAAAAAATCATCAAAAAAATTATTTTTCGTTTGGTTTGGTTGTTTTTTTTTGTTCAGGCTTGTTGGGGTTTGTTTGAGTTTCCTATTTATGAAATTATATTACGTTGCTTCCCTGTATCAGTACAAATCGTGTGTGTGTGTGTGTGTGCATTGTCTGTTGTTATGGTTTATTCGACTTTATTCGGATTTGCTTGTGCGCCAGTACATTCCTGCAAAAGCGTGTCCACGTCAAAACGTCCCCGCGCCAAAACGTCCTCGCGCCATAACATCCCTGCGTCTAAACGTCCTCGCGCCCAAACCTCCTGGCGCCAAAACAGCAGCGCCGAAAATCGGCGCGCCAAAACGTTTCCTGCCAAAACGTCCTCGCGCCCAAACCTCCTCGCGCGAAAACAGCAGCGCCACAACATCCCCGCGCCGAAACATCGGCCCGCCAAAACGTTTCGTGCCAGAACGGCGGCGCCAAAACGTACCGTACCCTTTTATGTGAAACCGTTCGACGCGCACCACTGCGCCGAGCGACAGATGTGCGGCTGTGAACGCGTTTTTCTCGAAACTACGTTTTTCTTTTTCTTTTCTTTTTTCATTTTCTAAAAGATCCCTTTGTTAAGAATGCTCTCACCAATTTAAAAAAAAATGTAAAATTGGCGGAGATACAGCAGTTTATGTGAAACCGTTCGAAGCGCAAGACCGCGCCGTGCGGCAGATGTGCGGCTTTGAACGCATTTTTCTCGAAACTACGTTTTTCAACCTGGTTGACAACATATTGAAAAAACTATTCATCCGATTTGCATGCGCCAAGTCTTAACCTGTTCAAAAATCCAGTTTCTATTGCACCACGTAGGGATTTTTTTATAAAGGCCCTCCTTCTATTTTTTTTTTACGAACGATGAAAATTTTCCATGAAAATCGGAAATAAAATCCGCTGGCCCGCTATTTTAGATATCTAAATTCCCCTACGTGATCCTGTGAACCTATATGTCTAGTTTCTAAATATATATTTATTTTTATTTTCCAGATGAACCGTATGGCTTCATCGCTGTCAACCGCCGAGCAGAAATTCAGTCGGAGTGTCCTCTTGAAAGCGGCGTGCACGGCAAACTATACTTTAGATTAGAGTACAAAAAATTGTATACAGTCTTCTATATGTATATATTGACTATGAGTATGAATAAAAAAAATTCCATTAATCGTTTGCTTGCAAATAATTACGAAAAATACACCCTCGTATCGCGCACGAACCGTGGTGCGATGCCTTAATCGGACTCTTTGCGTAAATGACGCCGAAAGATAGCGGGCGGGTACTTTCCCGAGAAGCCGTGAAAATCTGCAATTAGGTTGGTTGGATATTGAGGAGCCACCGCTTGGCTCAAAAAGCTCGATATTCAAACGTTTGATGTTCCAATGGTAGGTAGGTAGGAGCTTACATAGTACTTAGCAGCGTTTACGGTTGCACACCACAGCAAAGTACTAGCTTCTCTGCTTTGCGTCGTGCGCTCATAATCAGGCAAACTCACTCGCTGCTGTTTCGTAATTAATTCCTCACCGCGAAACAGCAGCTCCAATTTCTCTCCAGATTTCCAGCAAAACTTGTTAACGAATAATTCAAAGCTCGTACACGCCCGCGAACACATACATCGCGTACGAAGGACCGCTGTGGGACTTGTTTTTCAACGATGAAGAAAGTCTCGATCGTGTGAACGAAAAAAAAGTGGTCATCCCGTATCGAACGAGTGCGTGCACGAAAATCTAGCTCTGAGGGAATTTCTAATTTATTCACAGCTGAGAACCGGTTCCCACGTTTTTTAACGAGTACACCGGATTCACCGAGAGGCTGCTCCGTCGCCCGTGTGATGAATTATAAATACGAAAAATCTTACCGATCCGACAACGGAGCATCTGCCTCGTTGATAGGCTCGAAAACCTGAAGTGAATTACGGTAACGAAGTTATGGGCCCAATTGAAAATTGTTGCCTGGTCCGAATTAACACCAACTTCTGACACATTCCTGACAGTCCGTGAAGAGGAAATTGGATATTGATCGGATACGTGAAATGAAACGCTATTAACTAACGTCGCCGGGCGATCCTACAGCGATACGTAAATTAATAGTTTTATTGCTCAAGAACGTAAAACTGGGAACTTACATTTTGAATGTTGTAGGGAATCGAGATTATTTTCATATTAAACCGAATAACGCTGCGGATCTTAAGGGCTTACATCCAGTTGAAATTTCTGAAAGTATCGATTTTTTGTTTTGAAGAGTTTTCGAAATATAACATTTCCAAAAAGTTGTCTGAAAATGTCGCGATAGTCTGTTTAAGATTGAGGGCGTTATGGGCGTTTATAGGTAGGTCCTTTAAACGCATTTATCTCAAAAAGACTTTCAAAATCGGTCAACACGATATCTCAAAAATCACTACACCGATCAACTTCAAATTTTACAAGTTTTCTTACATATCCAAAAGCAGTGCTTAAACGATGGAATTTTGTTTCGATAAATAGTTCTATTTATCAATGAAAATAGAGGGTTTTCATTCCCCGACAATCGATACTTTCACTTTGGACAGCGGCGATTTTTTCAAAAATCGATATTTTATTAAATCCTTCGTCCGAGCACTAGATAATCCCATGCAAAGACTAAATGCGTTTGATTTTTTTATTTCGGATGATTTTTTCCGAGCAGCAGTGATTACCGCGACGTACGTTTTCCGAACAGCGCTCTGCACAAATATTTATAAATATTGTTCGATACAAAAATTGTAGAAGATACTCAAATCTATATTCTTTAAGGGGTCTTCTCACTTTAGACGCTAAAAAAGCTATTTTCATGATTTTTTTGATAGGATTATATTATGGATGTTGATATAAAAGTTGTTACACTTAATAAATACACTTTCGAAACACATTTAAAAAATTGTATATATTTATGTAACCCAAACAAACTTTAAACGCGTTTTTCTCGGAACAACGGTTTTCGACGGCTTGTTGATAAAATCTTCGAAACTACTGACCCGATCCTTATGACATTTTAACCACATATTCTTTAAAAATATAGCTTTAGCGCATATCAAGGATTTTCTAAAATTTTGATATTTACTATCTTTGCCAAAAACGGTGAAAAAACACGTTTTTTTGTTTTTTTTTTTTTTTTCGAAAAATGTCCGCCATTTTGTTATTTTTGCATATATAAAAAATCGTATGATATGCGCTACAGCAATTAACGTACTGAATCTGAAACCGGCAGACTTTTTGTTTCTGATAATCCATTTCCGAGATTTCATCAACATCGCAGACCTATAATTTTTTAGGACATTTTTTCACCTGCCATTTTCTTCTATGAATAGTGACTTAAATAAATAAAAAATGTTTTTTTAAAATGTATTTCGAAAGTTTATTTATCAAGTGTCCCAACTTTAATATCAATATCTATGATATAAACCTATCAAAAAAATATGAAAACAGCCTTTTTTAGCGTCCAAAGTGAGAAGACCCCTTAAAGTAAAAAATTAAAAAAAAATAGAAAACATGCATATGTTTTTCCAGAAAAATTCCCGAAAATTCCTCTTTTTCCGGCCACGCGCTAATGTTCGTTCCAAATTTCTGTTCCTCATATTTGAACTTTCCCGGCCCATTTAGTCAAATATTTGATCACAATCAGATTGCGTATCGTTTCTCCGCGGCTCGAATTCTCTCGAAGGAAGTATCGGTAGGAGAAGCAGCACGATTGAGAATAGGCACACATTTATGTATATAAGGTAGCAATGAAAATTCACAGGCATCCCAACGCCGCGGGCGATGCTGCGCTACTCACAGTCGCCCTTTCGCTCTTCTCTTCCTCCTTCTCTTTCATCCAGAGAGATCGATACTGTAGAAAACGTACAGATGCATATAGAGCCAGTCCCCAGTGGAACGAAACACGTGGATATAAAACCGCGGCCGTTCCTTTTCAACATCTAGCAAAGCGCGGCAGGTCGATTTCCTTTTCTTTTTTCCTTTCCCTCGTCTCCTTCATCCTCGCTTTGCCGCTTCTGTCTTATTCTCTTCTACACCGACGATTATGCTCACTTTGAAGATCCGTCTTCTCCGAACAAAATCACATATACAGAATGTCTCAAAATGACCTGACATTTTTATTTATTAATAATACGTGTTATTTATTTGAAAACTACAAACATTTTCATTTTAATACAAGATATAGGGTGTCTCAAAATGACCTGCACTGAGAAAAGAGAAGTCGTTGAATGTGCAAAATGCATTTTGTTGTCTCGAAATTTTGTTGTTTTAACAGTTGCTCAGACATGCTAAATAAGCAGATAGTTTAAATGTATGTATACAGTAAATGGTTACTGCCCAACTATACTGTTTTGTTATGCCAATTAAAAATCAAGTTGAACGTATTCAAAGATACAATTTTGTTAAACCAACTGAATTTTGGATGGATGAACGAATTTTTTTTTCAGCGTGACATTTTAAGTTGTTAATAAAACGCATTATTTATTCGAACAGTACGAATATTTTTATTTTAACATAAAGTACGAACATGGAGGTTATGTGTGGAACACAATATCGTAAACGTGCACTCTTTTTTTCAATAACATTTCAATAACATTCAATAACAATAATTTCAATAACATTTTGGCATAATTGCGGACTTATTTCATTAATGGTGCGTCCAATTGCTTCCTTGAGCTCCGAAATGGTATATGGATCATTGGCATACACTTTTCCTTTCAGAAAACCCCAAAGAAAGAAGTCCAATACCGTCAAATCGATAACACGACCATGAAACTTCATCTGCAATAACTGCATTGTTTCGCCCGCAGTGTGTCAGGTTGCGCCATCTTGTTGAAATTATATGTCTTCCAAGTCCACGCCGTTTATGCCATTTATCGGATATTGTGTTTCACACATAACCTCCACGTTTGTGCAGTCGAACCTCGATATAACGAATCTCTAGGGAAGTTTGTTATATCGAGTTTTCGTTACATCGAGATCATGTTGTTTGAAATGTTCTTAAAAAAAAATTAGTGGTATAAATATAGGGATATTTTTTAAAGAAAGATGGGTTCAAATGAGAGCCATTTTTAGAAGCAATTAGCAATTAGGGCATAATGTATATTATTATGGTATAATGACATATTATGTATAAAAGTTATGGTATAAAAACATATTATGTTGCATAAAGGTTTCGGGTGTCTATCGAAAGGGAATGGACAAATCTTCGTTATGTCGAGGTTCGACTGTAACATATATTAAAATATAAATATTCGCATTTTTTAAATCAATAATACGTTTTGTTAAGGGGTCTTCTCACTTCAGACGCTAAAAAAGGCTATTTTCATGAATGTTTTGATAGGTTTATATTATAGATATTGATATAAAAGTTGTTACGCTTAATAAATACATTTTTTTTAAATTAGTTATTTACGTCACTATTTATAGACGAAAATGGTAGCTAAGAAAATGTCCTAAAAAAATTGTAGGTCTGCGCTGTTGATGAAATCTCGGAGATGGATCATCCGAAACAAAAGAAAATCAAACGGTTTTAGATTCAGTATGTTTACCGCTATAGCGCATATCATACGATTTTTGATATATGCAAAAATAACAAAGTGGCAGACATTTTTCGAAAAAAAAAAAAATGGTAAATTTAAACATTTAAAAAAGTTGTTAAGTTGTTACACTTAATATATACACTTTCGACATACATTTAAAAAAATTGTTTTATTTATTTAAGTCACTATTTATAGACGAAAATGGTAGTTAAAAAATGTCCTAAAAAATTGTAGGACATGAAATCTCGGAGCTGGATCATCCGAAACAAAATTAATCAAGCAGTTTTAGATTCAGTATGTTAATGGCTATAGCGCATATCATACGATTTTTGATATATTCAAAAATCACAAAATGGCGGACATTTTGCTAAGAAATAAAAAAACTCGTTTTCTTCACCGTTTTTGACAAAAAAAAGTATATATCAAAATTAAAAAAAAAATCCTTGATATGCGCTATAGCTATAGTTGTAAAGAATATGTGGTTAAAATTTAATAAGGATCGGTTCAGTAGATGCGAACATTTTATGAGCAAGTCGTCGAAAAACGTTGTTTCGAGAAAAACGCGTTTGAAGGTCGTTTGGGTTACATAAATACATAGAATTTTTTAAAATGTATTTCGAAAGTGTATTTATTAAGTGTAACAACTTTTATAACGGTATCTATAATGTAAACCTATCGAAAAAATCATGAAAATAGCCTTTTTAGCGTCTAAAGTGAGAAGGCCCCTTAATGAATCAAAATTTCAGGTCATTTTGAGACACCCTTTACGTTTATCCTTCTTCTACAGCTGACATGACGTGACGACAGATCCAACGAAACACATCATCCGACATGACAAACATTCGGTTGCCCGTAACGAGACGAGGGTGAGACAGCGCAAACCATGCAAAAATTAAAATCCAAAAAAAAACCTCAACCCGGAGAGGTCGCCGAATAGAGAAAAAGATGTGCACGTGCAGAGGCTCGTTTCTATGCGGCGCACTTATACCGCCGTAAGCTTCTACGACGAATATGTAACCGCACCTATGCGCTCATGATGCTGAGGTGGGGTCGTTTCTTTTTTTATTCTTCCACGATCTATAAAGTACTAAGCACTCACGGAGCGTCGTCGTAACGATTGTGTAAGAGTTCGCCGGGAGGCTCTCTTTTGAGGGCTTCACGTGACGTCAACGCTCGTTTAATTCGACTTGCTCGACGAAACAGGCATATACGCACAAGGGTAGATTGACGGATACGTCAGGTCTGCATGACATTTATATGTTCAATTCTAGCGCATGTTTGTATAATGTATAACGTTATATGGGGAAAGGATATTTTAAAGATATGCCCAGGTAGGAATTGACGATGAAAAAAGGACTCGCCAAGCTCTGAAACAAGGCTCACATTTTTTAATTCAGGCTGAGCACCAGTCTGATTTCAGGTCTAGCTGAACCTCTG
The DNA here is from genome assembly GCA_944452715.1 of Ophion slaviceki. Classification (NCBI taxonomy): domain Eukaryota; kingdom Metazoa; phylum Arthropoda; class Insecta; order Hymenoptera; family Ichneumonidae; genus Ophion; species Ophion slaviceki. The sequence continues at coordinate 29,416,434 of OX101788.1, read as the reverse complement.
AATGATAACGCGGTTTCAGGCTCTTGCACACAGGCTTGACCAAAGGCTGGTAGAAACCCTGTACTAAGCCTGAAACGACGAAACAACAAGGCTCAAAACGAGCCTTAATGAAGCCTTCACGAGCATTTATGACCAGGCTTTTCCCAAACTCTTCCCGAGGCTATATGAGGCCTGTTTTTAGTTTTCTATATTCTACATTAGGGTAAATTTAATAAATTTGTAAAGAATTCATTTGATTTATTATATATATTTATTATTTGTTATATTATTTGTTACAAAATATATACAAAAAATATTTAAAAAAACAATACTTTATTTTATTGCGTACTTTTATTTTCGTATACACTTTTTTGTGTACCTCATAAATATCGATAAGAGCATATGTTTAAATGTTCTGAGCTGCCTCTTTCGCTTTCGTTTTTCGTGCCTTCGCACCCGACAAATTTATTGCTAAATTTTTTTTTCATAAAAGTACAGAAAAAATATTATTTTAAACTTATTTTATTTTATCACAACCTGAAACAAGCCTGCATCCAGCCTTGATTTTTCAGCCTCAAAATTCACCGGCTGAATAAAGCTTGAAATAACCCTGAGTTTAGGCTAAGCAGCCAGTCTTGGTTCCAGGCTGCTCCAAACGATGCAATGAAACCTGGGCCAGGTCTGTCTCACTCAGGCTCGGTGAAACAAGGCTCGCACAAGCTTGTTTCCATCGTTAGCCTTTTGATTTCCTACCTGGGTGGCTTTGCAATGTTGGCTACGGATACATCAGGCTTTGTGCTTGGTCCGTAAAACTTACGCAACGAATTATTTAAACTGAGAGAAAAGTCCAAAGTATTTACGCAAAACACCATGGTAAAAGAGGGCCTAGTAAAATTCGCTACAGCTCATTGATACCGCAATCATCATATGGTGAACACAACTATAAGCGAAAAGTATATCCAATAATGCGAATTGGGTGGCGTGCTTCGCGATCTGTTATCCGCAAAATAATTATTAACTATTGTAAAAGGCTTGACAATATTGGTATCGTCAATTCAATTCTATCACAAAATCGACGCACATACACTAATGTTTTATACTGTGCCTTTGATTTTTTTCAAGTTGGTACAAAGCATTTGGTCGACATGAATGTTTATCTGGTATAATTTGTTAGAAGATCTTGTGAAACACAGCTCAGTAGTTTTGAGTGCACGGGTCTTACGAACTGTTACATAGTATGTTTGTTGCATTGTAAAAATTGGATATCGCTTCAACACTTCTTCTCGTACTTCACCTTCTGTTTTTGGAGGACACACATTACTATGCATTTATGGCGGGATATACATTTACAACGATAAAAAAATCGATTTCTTTTTTTTTGTCTTTGAACGATAGAACTATATATGTAGAATATTTACCCAAAGTTTAAAAGTGAAATTGGAAAAACTTCAAACGTTACAGCTCGTCAGCGCTGTGCCCCACCGCTCGGATTCGGAGCGGGCGTGAACTTCAAACGCGGTTTTCTCAAAACTGCAGTACCGAAATTGGTGTGCAGGGTTACTCAAAAACTATTAAGCCGATTGAGTTGAAACTTGGTAGAAATATTGATAATATTGGTACTTTCTACTTGACGAAAATTGTTTTTGAGAAATTGGAAACAAAACGACTTTTTTATCCACATTTTAGAGAAATGTTGCGTGAAATGTTGATTTTTTTGTAAATGCGTGCCATTTTTTCAAATTTGCATTTTCTTCATTTTAATTACCGTCACGTAGAAACTATACATGTTATAACTGAAAAAATGTTTGAACTTTTTGCAAATCATAGTCTACGGGAAGCTAGACTGCACGCCGATTCGCAACTCCCGCGGCGACCTTGCTGTAACACTGCCATTTGATGATGAATTAATTAAAAAAAAAATTGTTTCGTATACTTAAATATACTATTTTTTTATTTTTTTATTGTCTCTGCTACGGCGAACGCTTCGCTTATTGTAGCTTCCATGTACGGATCTATTTCCCCTTATTACATTTCCCACCATTTTCTCCACTCCACATCCCCAATTGATCCCCACCTTGCGACACCCACTTAAATATACCATTAAAGTATACCTAAAGTTTCATAATTGTAGAATAATTATTTCTTAGTTTCAAAAATCCCCCAATACTGCTTATTTTTGTCCTGTCTAAATGGATACATTACGCCATATCACCATATAATACTGATCATATAATATGCTACAGATCACTATTGTATGGTACAAAACTATTGCATGCGCCGAAAATCTATTCAAGCAGTGGCTTATATTTTTTTTTTAAATATCTATGAAAATCCCACCTAAATTGAAGGTAAAAGCTATTTACAAGTACAGCCGGAATTACTTTTATCTCTCATGCCATATCTGCGATCTAGATGCCACAAGCTCTCGATAGCGTAGTAGAAGCGTGCATAGTATAGGCAGAAGATAAGCAGGTAGGTTGTAGGTTCGATCACATTTGCAGACAAAGTATTTTCTTCGAAATAAATAATTAAGGTCAAGAAAAGACAAATTATAACAAAATATCATCGAGGAAGAACTCTCAGTTGCGTATTTGATTTTATTTTGGATTTATAAAATATTCTATACTTTTAGTAGGCACTGATGCCTTGAACCAACACTTGAATAACACGCCAAATACGCATATAGCAAGTCGTACCTTATAACATGAGTCCAGTAAAAGAGACGAAAACCCAGTGCTTTTAGCGTAGAACAAGAATGTGCGACTGAAGCTAGATAGTTGCATACTGGAACTAATCCCAATCAAATTTTGCCTCTCAACTCGCCCCAACCCTAAGAAATAGGGGTTGAAAACTTCAAAATCGCCGTATCTCGATAATTAATAGCACGATCAAAAAATGTTTCAAACAAAAGTTGTTTGGAATAATAAAATACGTATAAAGTTATCTAACGTTCAATCCCCTATCTTTGAAAATAGCGGCACAAAAACGCGAGAGCGCCACTGACCCAGACAAGGACGCAGCGAGAACTTTGCAGGCCGGGTAGGCTGCATCTCTACTCCGCTCGCACACGCATCAACCCCGAATTTTCGAATCTTTTTTGTGCCGCTAATTTCAAAGATAGGGGGTTGGACGTCATATGACTTTATACGTATTTTATTATTCCAAACAACTTTTGTTTGGAACTTTTGTTGATCGTTCTATTAATTATCGCGATACGGCCATTTTTAACTTTTCAATCCCTATTTCTTAGGGTTAGGGCGAGTTGAGGGGCAACATTTCATTGGGGTTACTTTCAGTATGCAACCAGTCTCAGTCAAAAATTCTAATTCTACGCTAAAAGTGCTGGGTGTTTGTCTCTTTTACTGGAGTACATGGTACAAATCACTACAAACATCGTCGCAAGTCACTGGCAACATTTTTCATCAACGTATATATATCCATATTTCAGTTCTGTTTACTATTAGGACCTTGGGGAAGTAAGTTTTCGATGGTGTCAGGGAACGTCGCTTTTATGAAAACCTACTATATTGCATAGCATTGAATAATTAACGAATTCTTGTAAAACTGGTGGTTGCGGTTGACATATATGCATAATTCATGCAACTGCTAAAATGTCAATAAGCAGTACTATACTATAGGCAGCAACTTTGGCTATAAAATATTATTGTCCCACTCAGGCAAATATAAATTATGGTTGAAATATGGGTGAAAACACCACATATTTCTCTCAGTGTATTTTGAGGATATTGGACGATCCTTGGAATGACCTTTGCATAAACATGCTTAAATCGTCCTAGAGATGACTTTGAAGTGCTCGAAATCGAACGTCCGTAAAATACGAGATACACAAACATACGCATGCGAGAACGTACGAATAAAACGACAGCAACATTTCCAGCTGACAGCTGATCTCTCTCGCTTCGATCCACCTACGCAGGTAGAAACTAGCCGATGCAACGAATTTCTATTATTCAAACGCAATTCGGACTGGAGAGTGACTCTCCTCATCCGGTGAACAATGTTCACGAAATACCTGTATACGTGACGAGCACAAATGTTTCTCCTCTGCTTCACCTTACTTTTCTCTCGTGTGCCGAAAAGGAGATCCATCCCAAAGCCTCGGTCGAGAAGACTCGCTTGGCTCCTGCTGGGGTATACATGTATGAAGGATTTAAATGTACGTGTGTCCGCATACGAAACGCGCTCGTATCATTCTTTCTGCACCCCCGACTTTCGCTCATTAATTATTTAGAACTCTTTCCTCACCTCCCGCCCTTCCATCTGCCACTCTCTCGCTGTCTATTTGCCTGCCTGCATCACCGTCATAAACCGAATAAAACAGCATACATCGGTGAACGCGAAAAAGTACTCGGAAATTTTCGTTCGAAAAGTTGAAAAAAAAACAGACGAGTTTTATAATAAATGAAGAGATCTCGTTTTCTCCCCTTCGTAAGGGAGCTTTTGCCTTTTTTGCGCAACGAAACAAATATGATTCGAAAAGACCCGTGTAGAAATTTGAGTCGGGGAAAAGTACTGACCCTGGTCTGCCTGCCTAGGTAACATCAGGCTCTGGCCGGGTCTTCCACTCTGGAATAGGTTCGCAATGTGACGGGTCTAAGGCTAGGTCCCGATTCGCCGTTCCCTTTCTGGGGAACTGATCAGGAACGGGCCGGAGAACAAGCGGCAGATGACCGGGGAAGTTGTAGGGAATAGATCGGGAAATAACCAGGAACAAACGAGGAAATAAAAAATGATGTTTCAGCCTTTTTGGGATCATTGAGGAGGTAAAATCGGGAGTTTATTCGACATCATATGGTTTTCTGGTTATCTACTTGCTAAGGCAGTATATGAGTGTATACATACGCTTTCTCGCATTTCCTGATAGGCAAAGAGACAGAAAAACGTAAACAGATCACTATCCGAGCGAAAAAGACCTAGAGTGCAAAGGGTTATGTCATAAGCATCGCCAAATCATAAGCGTAAGTGCACGCTGTAAGCATCGCACTGACAAGAAACATCCCTCAGGTGAGAAAACTCTTCGATTTTGTTGAAATTTGAATATGTTATGCAGCACCGAAAAGTAAGCGATACGTAATTTTTTTATCGGCGGAAAAACGGTTTTAAAAGGTGAAACCACCCCTCGAAAAGAGGCATCTCCAGGGGTAATATAGCAGTTTCACACACAACGAGTCCACCGATTTTAATGAAACAAAAACGAAAATGTTTCTCATCCGAAGCAATGAAAAATCCACTATAGTGACATTGCAAAAAAAAATTAAGGGGTGAACCACCCCTAGAGATGCCTTTTTCGAGGGGTGGTTTCACCCCTTAAAACCGTTTTTCCGCCGATAAAAAAAATACGTATCGCTTACTTTTCGGTGCTTTATAACATATGCAAATTTCAACAAAATCAAAGGGTGTCACCTGAGGGATGTTCCTTGTGAGAGCAATGTATGATGTTCTCAACCATATTAAAAATATATTTAATATTTCCCTGAAGGCACAATAATATTTTATAATCACAGTTACTGCCAAAAGCATAGTACTGCTTATCGATATATTAGCAGTTGCATGAATTAATCGCAACCACCAATAACAAACATACGTTTATTCTTCAGTGCTACATAAAATAGTAGGTTTTCATAAAATGGATATTCCCTGATACTATCAAAAATTTACTTCCCCAAGATTCTAATAGTGAACTGAAATATATATACATTGATTAGAAATGTTGCCTGTGATTTGCGACGATGTTTATAGTTATTTGTACCATATTATAAGATATGACCTGCTATGTGCGTGTTTGGTGTGTTATTCAAGTGTCGGTACAAGACATCAATGCCCGCTTACTGAATGCATCGAATATTTCATAAATCCAAAATAAAATAAAATACGCAACTGAGAGCTTTACCTTGATGATTTTTTATTATAACTCGCCATTCCCTGACCTCCTGTAATGATTTTTTTCGAAGAAAATATTTCGCCTAATCGGAATCGAACCTAGAACCTAACTGCCTACCTTCTGCCTATCCTACGCACGCTGCCACTACGCTACCGAGTACTTTTGGCATCTTTAGCACAGATATGCCATAAGAGACAAAAGTCATTCCTGCTGTACTTCCGAATAGATGTTACTTGCGATATAGGTAAGCTTTTGCACAGATCTTTTTTTATAATGTAGGTCACTGTTTAAATGGATTTTTGGCGCTTCGCAATAGTTTTGTACCACATAATAGTGACTTGTATCATATTATATGATACGACCTGCTAAATGCATAGCAATGTATGTCCTACAAGAACAGAAGGTGAACTACAAGAAGTGTTGAACTGATATCCTATTTTTGCAATGCAACAAACATGCTACGTAACAGTTTGTGAGACATGCGTAGTTCTTAAACTATGAAGCTGCGGTTGCTCGACCTGCAAATCATTTACGTCTTCGCTATAAGTAAACTTTACTATAATTTTTTTCGAATAGTCACTTTTCGTAAGGTCTTCTAACAAATTATACTTCAAAAACATTAATGTTAACCATATGAATTGTACAAACTTCAAAATAATAGTAGAAGTTCGACTGAACAAAACTTCACGTACAGTATGCAACGTTAGTATTTGTACGCCAATTTTGTTATAGCACTGAATTTACCATATCTACATTGGCAAGCCTTTTACAATCGTGAATAATCATTTCAGGGATAATAGATAGTCAAACGCGCCACCCAAGTCGCATGCTTGGGTGTACTTTTCGCTTATAGTCTTGTCAATCGTATTATGATTGCGGTGTCAATAAAGTATGGCGAATTTTACTATCCCTTCTAGTACTTGAACTTTCCTCTCGGTGATAGCGCTTCTATACGTGGTACAACTCCCAAGACGAACTTTTATCCTCGTACGATGGTACCTTACTTACGCGAAACTCTTCGCTTCTAGCCACCTGGCGGATTATTCGCAAAATACATTCAGGTACTGTCTTCCCGGCCAGAATTAATATTTTCCAACACGACGACAAGGCGTTCAAAAACCACGAATGGCTTGCTTTACCTTTTTGCCTCATACAAAAATATGGCTATTCTCTATGCTCAAATCATTAGTTATCGTAAGGCCGGTATTTATGATAAGCATTGTTATCCTCGTCGATTATCATTGATTGAATGAATGCTTTTAAGGCCTTAGGCCAATCTAGAGGCCAAAAAATAGGCTTTTGGGGATTTTTTTCTTCAGATAAACTACAAAATAAATCGAGATTACAAAAACGGGTATTTATCATACATATCAGTGATTGTATACAATAATTTTTTTGAACCGATTAATTTCAAAATGGCGACTGTGTAGCGTTTATCTCAAAACTGCATTTTTTAAGTTGGCCGGAAACATAACTCAGACAATTTTCAACCGATTCACTTGAAAGGTTGAATATACCTTGATGTTCCATTGTCTATGGAAGTACGTAGGATTTTGTTTTATATTGCATAGTTCATTTGTTATTAAGGGGAGGGTAGGGGTTTCAGCGTGAAAAAAACACTTTTTTGCGATATTTTCATCCATATGGATAGAGTAAATTAATCGAAACCTTTTGTACATTGTTAAGTGTCATTTCAAGAACATTTCGTGAAATTTGTACGCGAAAATATCCACAAACAAGCCGGTGCCGCGTTTTTCTCGAAACCACTTTTTTAAAGTCCATGTTCACTGCCATTTGAAAACTACATGACCGATTTATTTCAAACTTGGTACACACTTTCTACATATGAAATATCTCCCCCCAACGGTTAGTTTGAGATTTTTTTACTTCGAGGGGGTTTTCCACCCCCAAAATGGCGGAATTTTTCGTGAAAAATAGCACTTTTCACTTTACATGACCACCAAAAATTTAGAAATGAAAAACAAAATATCAAAGACCGTTGGGGGGAGGATTTAATGATACTTTGACTAAATTTTAATGGTATTTGATTTCAGATAATTTCTAGCTGAGATACAGTGAACACCGCAAATCGTGTTTTTCCAAAGGCGTTTTTGGAAAAGCTTTGTCATCGGCTTGTTTGTGGGTATTTTCGCGTACAAATTTCACAGAATGTCCTTGAAATGACACTTAACAATGTGCAAAAGGTTTCAATAAATTTACTCTATCCATGTAGATGAAAAAAAATCGCGAAAAAGTGTTTTTTTTTCTGTGTGAAGTGGGAAAGAGTAGGAAAGAGAAATCTGGTGGGCGAAAGGGAAGAAGCGAGAAGCGGAGCTTGTACGACAATCTTCGTCATCGCGTCTCTTCAGCAGGCTAGCATGCAGCAGCAGATGTGTATAACTTTGTAGGCGTCAGGTATAATCCATCGGTCGACCGTAAGAAAGACACATCGTCCCGTGACGTTCAACAAAACACGACAACTCGCTTCTTTCGCGTATGAAACCAACGACCACCGCATCACGTTGATACCGCCTATTTGCTCATTTCTTCCTCTTTTCCGCCTTGCCTATTTCTCACTCCGGCTCTCTTCTTGGCCACCCTTTCGCTGGCGCTTCCAACACTCGACAGCTAAATAATTGAGGGGCGTTGCGAGCGGGCTGCGTGATCAATGTCGTCATCGTGCGACCGAGCTCACGCTTTTGCCTTACCGAATCTTTCGCCACTGCTATCTCCCCATCTTGCTCTCTTGCTCCGTGAACATACTTCTCCTTGTGTTATTTTTCATTTAACCGAAAAGTTTGACGATCATTTGCCAGTTTTACAAACCACTTAATTGTACGGTACGACGAAGACATTTGTCGTTCCTCGAGGTTTCGGTGACGAAAAATGGATCGTGATTTTTCACCGGTGGAAAGAATGAGCATGCTATTAATTTTTTCACGTCTGTCGTGCGGAAAACGGATACATTTCGCTTGTGGCGTTGGGAATTATGTGCTCGCGCGGAGCAAAAGTGTGAGGACGGTGAGCTGTCGTAAATGAATTGATAGCATGCGGTATCGGCTTTCGCGAAGGTCCGGTTCACCGTATCCGTCGGGGACGGTAAAATACCTTAAACTTATGTAAAGTCATCGCTCCACGCCCGGTTATTCCTTCGGATGATACGCTCTCGGCTCTCCTGAGGCGCGATAAATCGAAGCGATTATCCTCCTCGCGGAAAACCAATTTGGGCTCAACGTTCGTTCGAACTGCGAAATGAACGGACTGACGAAGCCAAATACGGAGGAAAAGGAAATTTCTAGCGGTATGATAAAAATGAGTTCAAGAGCTATTGCAATTGGAATAACTACTGAAAGCTACTGCAATTAAAAAACTAGATTGCCTCGTGGAAAAAAAAAAATTCTCAGCGGAGAGCTTTCAAGAGAGGAAGCAGAATTACCGAATGGACCCAGGTAAATAGTTTGGTCGAATAAAACGTGTTGCTTCGGAAAAAAAATACGTTCAGTGTACCAAATTTTCTATGGTGACCAAATTATTTTCTATGGTGACCAAATTTTCTATGGCGTTGAAGTTTGCGTCGGAAGGCAACGAAAGATTTTATTCTCGTATTGGCCAATTTTTTCCGTCACATTTAGGCGACAAATGTCATAGAAACATTCTTGAAGATCTTTGTTAGGCATATCCCGAGCAGAAATATTGTCAGGCTGGCCTGACATTTGATCCGGGCCTGATCATGCGGTAGTACGGAGGCCTCATTTATGGTGTGCCTTGATTCGCCTGATCCGGCTGGTTTCCGGCGAGCGTCAGGCAACCGGATCTACGGTTGCCTCCAGTTGCCTGAGCCGGCTAATTTCAGGTGGTAGTTAGGCAAACGAATTTACGGCTCGCATAAATTCGCATGATCCGGCTACCTTCCGGCGATGGTCAGGCAACTGGACTTACGGTTACGTCAAGTCGCCTGATCTCGCTGGCTTCACGCAATCATCAAGTAACGGGAAATATTAGGTGTAGTAAAAAGAAATCCATCATTTTTGCATGAAATTCAAGGCAAAAATGATGGATTTCTTTTTATTACACCTAATATATACAATTCGGCGCCTTTTACACGCCTAACCTCTTGACAAACATCAGACGAACTACATATCGTCGTTAGAATGTGGAGATATATTGTCCACTCTATGCACATCATTTTTTATTATTCCTAATATTTTATTTATTCCTAGTAAATCTGTGTTTCGGTTTGATCTGTTCAAAAATCAATTTTGTTGGATCCACTGAATGTATCGATTTAATTTAAATTTTCGTAGAGACAAACATTTTTGTATTTGCTTGAATTAATGGTCTGCCTTTATCGCAATACACACATCGATGGGGAAGGGGGTAGAGAGGGGTGCATATGTGTGTTGCAATAAAGACGGACCATTAGTTCAATCAAATAGAAAAATGGTTGACTGTACGAACATTCTATTTAATTTAAATTTCTTTTAAATCTAAAAACTAAATTGTTTTTCGAACAAATGAAACCGAATCACAGATTTATTAGGATTAAATGAAATATTTAGTAATTCGACGATATTAATTAGATTTTGATTTGAATGAATAAATATACACTAAGACAAGAAAAAAACCTACTTGAATTAAATAGATCCTATTTAAATTAAATATTTTTTTAGCAGTGCAATGAAGAATGTGAAGACATAGTGGTTTCCGAAGCAAAGCGAACTTCTCTCTCCCAACTGCATGTCAAGCCTTGATTTTGTACCCTGATCAGGCCTTGATTTTTTATCCCGATCAGACCGAAGTCAGGGATAGCGTTTCAATAATGGTCAGGGCTTGATTAAAAATCCCGATGAAGTCCGGAAAATAAATCAGGATGTCTGATCAGGTCTTTCTTGTAGCCGGAGCAAGATTTCTACTCGGTATGGTGTTGAAGCTTGTTTCGCTGGAATGCAACGAAAATTCTTCATTTTCTAAATATTTATTTCTTCAGTTTTTTCATAATCCGCCTTTTCATCCTGCAAACAGGCTGTACATTTTTTATCAGGACCTTAAAAAACAGTCGAGCGAATTTTGTAGCCTAAATTTGTCAAACAAGTTCGATGTACCAAACTTTCGTGTCGTTGCAACGATGCAAAGTTCAATACCATGTTAGGGATCCATAACTTAAACCTGCACCAAAAACAATTCTGGTAGTAACAAAAATAAATCAATAAGAAGAACAGCGACGAATTTTCGTTACCTTCCAACGGTGCCTTCCAACGGTGCAAACTTCACCACCATATTTTTCTCGATTCCGGCAAATAATGTCTCAGCAATGCGGCTACATGAAAAAAGTTTCGAAAATTCCAAGATCAAGACACGGAGCTCCGAAAAGTTGCAAAGTTCGGTAAAACATGGAAATTTAAGTGAGTTCGTTTATCTACGCGAAGATAATATGGATCTCGCGATCTATTGGTTCGACAAGTTCCGCATATAGAGCTCCGCGGGCAAGAGCGATTCTGACACTCGTAAAAAGCAACGGGAAGTGGAAAGATTACAATTGGTTGAACACCGTTAAAGCGCATCGTGGCTTTTTCGCGCTGGATAAGTCCTCGAATATTATCGGTGCTACCCTCTCGCTTTTAGTTGATCCCCGCGAGTGGGCGGTTTTCATCCCGCTGGGAAGAGAGAGCCAGAGAGTATCTCTTCGATCGGACTAGCTTCGGTTAAAGTGCCAAAGTCAAAGGGGAGGAAAAGCCAAGTGAAATGGGGTAACCGAGCCGATCTGCGTAACCCATCGGCCGCTTGCAGACAGAAGGGCGTAAGCTCCGTGAACGCGTATACCGAAACGTGCGAGTTACGTTCCTTCGAGTTTCTCTCGCGAGGTACAGCCAGTTGATATGAGCCACTGAGACGATATAGGGTGGCAGTCCGGAAATATAGGAGCGAAGATATCGAGGATACTAGAGGGAGAATAACGAACCGGATAATTTGAGGAAGCAACGAGCGAGAGGACGAAACGTACTACAGTTTCGACCAACTTGTATTCCAGTATACGCGCTTAAGGATGTATGGCAGCTACTGCAGAGTCGTTACAGAACTGATTATGCAATTTGCAAAAATCGCATTTAAAGGCTAAATAAAATAATTGTAGTATTCATTGAAGCTAAAAAGGAGATTTACCACAGCTCAAAGTAAAACATGCGGTACAGAAAGAAGAATTTTCAATTTTTAACTACAAATTTAGTTGCTGATTTGATGTACGTTTTCCCTGACGTTGTCGTGGTTACGACATACGAGCTAAAGAAATACGAAAACGGTCCCATTTAACTCGCAATATCTCGCAAAATATATGGGCACATGTCGATTTTTTTTTAACGTATCATGCATATTACAGCGATACCGCACAAAAGTTTTTTTTACAAAAGAGTACTCCGGAAATACCTTTTTTGCCAATGTAAAGGGAATTTTGGACGTACAGTCCTATGTTCCCCGTGTTAAATGACCCAACTTTGAATTCGTTTATCTCAGCATTCACGTGGGCAAATTTTGTTTTTTTAATCTCAAAAAGTTCTCGATATTTTCCTTTACAATATCAGTGAGTTTCAATTCGAACAGTAGTAAATAACTTAGTTGCCATACATCCTTAAAGCGTACGTGTGTCACATACCGTAAAACATACTTTGAACAGGTTTTGGACGTTTTTTGTAGGTAACTTTTTTTTAACATCCTAGATACCAATTTGTCTTGCTCCAATAGAACAGTGTGTCCTTTGGCTATCAAATGTATAAGATAGTCAAGCTCTACAACCCCCTCACAATTTGATATATACATTTTTTTAAGCGTAAAAGTAGCCCCGAGTGTGGGGCTTCTTTGATACCCGAGTAGAAATTGTTCTAGCCTGTCTGAGTTACGACCTAGTAACTGGCTCGCCCAATTGAGCTCATACGAACTGACCAATGGTTGGCTCGCTATGAGCTAGTAATATTGTGAATGTTTTGTTATCCAGCCCTTGTCTAGTCTCTGCCCAGCTGATGTTGGTCACAAATGACAAAGTAAGGTTATGTGACTACGTGTAGTTCCATCGAGCGAATGACTCATGGCTGGCTAGCTAACTTGAGTTTGAGATGGCTTTGCAAAAGAAAAAAATTCTCAAGTGGGCATGACGCCATGACCTAACCAACACTAGCTAACTGCGGCTATGCGCCCCTTGGCTAGTCACTGCCCAGCCGATCTTGGTCACAAATTACAACGTGTGGTTATGTGACTACATGTAGTTCTATCGAGCGATTGGCTCATGGCTGGCTAAGCAACTTGAGTTACAGATGGCGTTGCGAATGCAAGCATTCTCATGGCGAGATACCCACTTGCAAGTAGGTATCTCGCCATGACCTAGCCAGCTAACTGCTGCTGTGCACCCCTTGGCTAGTCACTGCCCAGCCGATTTTGGTACGAATGATAAAGTGTGGTTATGTGAATACGTGTAGTTCCATATAGCGATTGGCTCATGGTTGGTTAAGCAGCTTGCGTTACAGATGACGTTGCGAATGAATAAAATCCTCAAGTCGGTATCTCGCGATGACCTAGCCAACACTTCCCAACTGTGGCCACACTGGCCGGAATAAATGATCGGACAAATACAATTTAAGGTTATGTAATTCTTGGCGATTATCGCTCTCAATGCGAACACAATTGAGTTATTGTTGAAAACTCAGAATTTCACAATTGAGAAAATTCACAATTGAGTTATTATTGAAAATTCAGAAATTAAACAAGTAGAATTGGCTCAGTGGACAACGTCACACCTCATCACCCAGAGCTCCCGAGCTTCGAAATCACGTTACGGCGTGAGCGTTTGTCTGAGATAATTTAAAATTGAACCATTAATATATTTACAGCGCATATATCATAACCCTAATTAATGGACGACGAAGAATATCGTAAAAGGGTCCAATGATGTAAATGATGTGAAAAAAAATCACGAAAAGATAAATATATAGCTGCAAATTTTTTTTTATCTAATCGCAACCTAATTTTTTGTTCCCAGTCGCTAGCTGAAAAAACTATGTCATGGCTAGGTCAGAAATATAATACAGCCTTGGGATATTTCTTTCTATCTAGTCACCATCTAATTTTTTGTATTCAGTTACTAGAGAACCAAAGCGTTACAAGGCTGGGTAGTCAATCGCTAAGACGGCTAGCTAATGGCGATTCAAAACATCACTTTACTAGCTTGTGGCTAGGCGGTAATGAGTACGTTTTCCACTCGGGTAGGGCATTGAAATGCAGCTTATATCAAAGATTAAGGGTTACTTTGGAATAATTTTGACAAAAAATGTAATATTCTATGCATTATACATGGAATTCTATGCATTATACATGGAATTAAATGAAAAACAACGATTTTTTATAACCAAATTGTCATCGTTATTAAGGGGGTCGTCTAGTGTGTCAGATCAAAAGAAGGGAAAACGGCCTTGCATGACTTATTTGAAGAGGAAGGTGTACTCTATGGTCCAGGCATAGCAGATTGATGGTGAGACCATTTTTCTATTATGAATTATATGCAATAACTTTCAAACGCGTTTTTCTCAAGACACGATTTTTTCAAACTGCTGCCATGATATCTCAAAAACTATTTGATTAATTCTGCTCAAATTTATACAGCATCTTTAGTACATATATAACTACAAGTTGAACTAAAATAATTAAGACTGCTTCGTTAGTTTTCTTTTTATCAGCTATATAGACCCTAAAAAAAAACGAAAAATTGAATTTTTTCTAAAGCGTAAAAAGAATTATTTTTTGGAATTCTAACTTTATTTTAGTTCCATGTAAAGCCTCAAGTCTCACGATTAAAGTTGCGTTTGGTTTTTTGATTTCAGATAAGCACGACGGCCGGAATCATGGCAGCAGTGGAGCACCTCTTTTTATCTATGCGTTCCTGTTGGGCGGTGTATCTCCGACTATATTCTGTATAATGACTTCAATAAATTCACAAAGTTTGTTTAAATATTAATAAAAATGATATATAATTTATAAATTATTTTATTTCGATGGTTTGTCAAAAAAAAATTTCCCAAGAAAGCATTAAAAAAGGGCCTTCACACTAGACGACCCCGTTAAGGCAGCAGAACTCGAACAATTTTCGCCCAATGAACTTTAAATTTTAACTGTAGATTGCTTCTTAGATTGCTTTAACAGTCAAGTACGAGCGCTTTTTTCGATGAATCGAAAATTGTAAAAAATATATCACTTTTGAGACGAAAATAATGGTCTAAAAAACGAACTTTTTTTCAAACGTGTCTCTATTTTTCTTTTAATTATTTTTAATTTCCCCCCGTACTTGTCTGCTCAAAATAATATAATTAAAGAAAATATTTCATTCTTAGTTCCGGGACTAAATTTACGACAGTTCTACTGCGTGCAGCGGAGAGGTTTGGCTGAAAAACAGTAGTGCTATAGTGACTCTTGCACCGCCATTTTGTATACTTTTGACAATACTTTTTTTACATCCTTCAATATACACCTTATAAAACCTAAAAGCTCTTTTGACCTTATATTTTATTCCTTTAAAAAAATCCAAAGAAAACGGTCGAAAATGGGCAGTTACGGTAGAAAATGCCCTCCCTTATGGAAACATTTTACATAAAAATATCAAGTACCTTGGGTGCTATTATAGGCACTTAATGAGTCTTAAAATTGTCGTTGAGATCAAAGTCAACTTGAGCAACATTACAATCAACTTTAGCAACATTATGATAAACTTAAACAACAAATTGTAGTTCAAGTTCATTTCCCGCACCCGCCGTCGATTACTCTGGTTACCCTGAATGTCAAAGTAGTCCTGTTTTACGGTACTATGTGAACGAGTAAAGGAAGTGCGAGATGATTGTACTACGTATACGATATAGTCAAGTTGCGAGACTTACCCTTACTGGTTAATCAGTTGAGTCTCCGGATATGTGTGTATCTGCAACCCACAAATATATCTATGATTAGTGATCAATATTTTATTAGGCGATGTAGATTCTGAAGGAGTTTCGGGGGCAGAACAACGACTCTATTCTTCATTTCCTTATTTTCAGACATTTCTCTCCTTAAATATCTCTATTCAGGAGCAGGTTTAATCAGAAACATCTCTATTCCAAAATATCGCATGTCTAAAATATTTCTCTGCGAAAATATATAAAAAATATACTAAAATACAGTTCTTAAATATTACTGCTCTTAAGGGGTCTTCTCACTTTAGATGCTCAAGAAGGCTATTTTCATGATTTTTTTATAGGTTTATATTATACATATTGATATAAAAGTTGTTGCACTTAATTAATACACTTTCGAAATACATACAAAATTTTTATTTATTTATTTATGTCACTATTTATAGACGAAAATGGTAGTTCAAAAAAAGTAGGTCTGCGCTGTTGATGAAATCTCGGAGATGGATCATCCGGAACAAAAAAATCAAACGGTTTTATATTCAACATGTTAAGGGGAGGGTAGGGGTTTCAGCGTGAAAAAAGCACTTTATTACGATTTTTTTCATCTATATGGATAGAGTAAATTTATTGAAACCTTTTGTACATTGTTAAGTGTCATTTCAAGAACATTCCGTGAAATTTGTACGCGAAAATATCCACAAACAAGCCGGTGCCGCGTTTGTCTCGAAACCACTTTTTCAAAGTCCGTGTTCACTGCCATTTGAAAACTACATGACCGATTTATTTCAAACTTGGTACACACTTTCTACATATGAAATACCTCCCCCCAACGGTTAGTTTGAGATTTTTTACTTCGAGGGGGTTTTCCACCCCCGAAATGGCGGAATTTTTCGTGAAAAATAGCACTTTTCATTTTACATGACCACCAAAAATTTAGAAATGAAAAAAAAATATCAAAGACCGTTGGGGGGAGAATTTGATGATACTTTGACTAAATTTTAATGGTACTTGATTTCAGATAATTTCTAGCTGAGATACAGTGAACACCGCAAATCGTGTTTTTTCAAAGGCGTTCTTGGAAAAGCTTTGTCACCGGCTTGTTTGTGGATATTTTCGCGTACAATTTTCACGGAATGTTCTTGAAATGACACTTAACAATGTACAAAAGGTTTCAATAAATTTACTCTATCCATATAGATGAAAAAAATTGGCAAAAAAGTGGTTTTTTCACGCTGAAACCCCTACTCTCCCCTTAATGGCTATCGCGTATATCATGAGATTTTTGATATATGCAAAAATAACAAAATGGCGGACATTTTTCGAAAAAACAAAAAAGTGTTTTTCACCGTTTTTGGAAAAAAAATAGTAAATGTCAAAATTTAAAAAAATCCTTGATATGCGCTATAGCTATAGTTGTGAAGAATATGTGGTTAAAATTTCATAAGGATCGGTTCAGTAGTTTCGAAGATAACGGCACAAAAACATGTTCTACTCCGCTCGCACACGCATCAACGCCGAATTTTCGAATCGTTTTTCTGCCGCTATTTTCAAAAATACGGGGTTGGACGTCAGGTAACTTTATACGTATTTTATTATTCCAAACAACTTTTGTTTGGAACATTTTTTGATCGGGTTATTATTTATCGAGATACGGCTATTTTTAAGTTTTCAACCCTTATTTCTAAGGGTTGGGGCGGGTTAAGGGGCAATATTTCATTGGGGTTACTGTCAGTATGGAATCATCTAGCTTCAGTCAAAAATTCGAATTCTACGCTAAAAGTGCTGGGTTTTCGTCTCTTTTGCTGGACTAATATTTTCGCGAGCGCGCATGAATGCTCCCTGATACTGAATTGATGGAGAAAAAAGGGGCCTTTGAACGACCGCCACTCCAGAAGCTGGATATCGCGTATCCGCCACAATCGGTCGAGCTCTCGAGAAGACTTTCGCGAACCCGAAGTTCATGTCGGAAGGCTGTTATTCGGATGTAACGATTCCACGCCGTTCCTTTTTCTTTTCTCCTTCCTGTCGAACCTACAAAGGAGCCCGTATCTTCGGTCTTGAGTTGATGGTCGCCGGAAAAAAAGGAGACTCCGGGAAATGCACCGGGGAAAAAGGGGTCGGGCGGAAAAGGATGGGGCAGAGGGAAGTGATTTTCTAGAGAACAGTTTGATCTCTATGACGAGGGTCATCCGCAGTCTTGAATCTTCTGTTGCGAAGTTCGCTCGACGTTTTTGCCAGAAGCACCATTTTCGCTCGGGGTGCTTAAAAAAAAGTGCGCGAGTCATCAGGCAAGACGACGAGAATTTCCGGAAGAGCATAACTGTACTTTTTTTATATGAATATATATTTTTGGCTCAGCTACGTCCACTTATCTCTCGTTTACCGCGAGAAATATAGTAATTTTAATGTATTTAAGGCGTTTCCCCCACTTGTAGCGCAAAAAAAGGCCTTTTTCATGAATTTTTTTAAAGAAAACTACAAAACTTTTTTAATCGATCAATATACCATCTTAAAGAACACATCTTGAAGAACTTTCAGTAATTTTTTTATTGAAAAATATTACATTGTTTAGTGGCAAATGGCCGTCAATGAAATAATGTTTTTATATACACGGTTTGCGGTCACCAACATTGCGGCGAAGTGGATCATCTGAAAAAAAAATGCGGATGGATTTAGTCAAATATAAGTATAAACTAGTCTTTAATCGAAGGATTTTGAAAAATATTCATTTTTCACAAAATGGCGGACAGTCAAAGTTAATGGTTCGATTTTAACGAAAAAAAACGGCCGTTTTTTGGCTATAAAACGGCCATTTTTTTCGAAAAAAAAATCGAACCATTAAAGACTACATTTTTATGTATTAAATAAGCCTGCAAAATTTCAAGAAGATCGGTTCATTAGTGTTCGAGTAATCTTGGTCACCGACTTCAGAAATGCCATTTTGAGAAAAACGCGTTTAAAGTTTCAATTTCAGTTTACACGAAGAAAATATTTTTTTTTTTGTAAACTTACATAGAGTCATCTATTCCGGGCCCATACAGAAGTATGGGCCCGGATACTTATACTTCAAAAAAATGCAATAAAAAAAATCGATTTTTTCAAAATCGCAAGTGGGGGTAACCCCTTAAGGAGTTATGCCTAGTTGTGGGAGTCGAAAAATCACTTTTTTCAAAAACCAATATATTTTGACAGTATGTCGTCTTGACGGCTTGACACCCGTCGGAACGCTCGGAGCCTCGTTCGAAACTTTAAATGCTTTTTCCTCGAAAATACGTTTTCAAAGTCGGTGAGCAATTATTTAAAAAATGTACTGCGTCGATCTTTCTGAAATTTTTAGGACTTTTTCTAAATGTAAAAATATAGTATTTGAGCGAAAGATTTTTTCTGGTGATTGATACTTTCGATTTGATGAACTCCGATACTTCATAAAGAAAATACTTATTAGTACTTATACATTATAAAGTAAACACTTTATAGGTAAAGATACGTTCCATGTGATGAACGAAAAATGTCCATTTTTTTCGCAAAAAATCAAGGCGAAAAATAATTTTTTTAATTTTATATTTCGAAAATTCCTGCGATTAATTATAGGATAAACTAATATACTGACGGGATCTGTTTTATTTTTTGATTTTAAATAACTTGGTTCAAAAGGGCATTGCGCACCGTAAACGACGTTTTTGAGAGGTGCTTCCCGCACCCGGCTGTAAATCGATTATAATTGAATACCTTTAGGGTAATTCCGGAGGAGTTGGCCATAAGGAAGAGATGGCCACTAGAAATGTTGCATAGAACCACGCACTAGATTTGACCTGTCACTGCTTAATTCGCTTCGCGTCGCGCGCAGCTGTAAGTGTACGAGTAAAAGTTTGGCAAAAAAAAGTTAAGTAAGTAAAATCCTTTTTAATTATTGTCTACTGCTAATTTTTTTCAAGGTTTGATGGTTCACATGGTGATGTTATTTTGTAAAAGTAATGTTTACTTTTGTATTTCTAGAATAGCTCACGAACAGTGCTTCGTTATAACCTCAAGATTTCGCATGTATTGTTTCTACTTGTTTACATTTTCGATGTGGCCATCTCTCCCGCGAGATTAGGAGAGATGGTCACGTACAGTCGGTGTATGATGGCCATAGTATAAGTTGTAATGTGTTCAAGTAATTCATTTGTTCTACATTTGTTTTGGATGCCTAATAAGTACAAGGGAAAAGCAATTGCTCTACGAGGGAACTGGACTCAAGAATCATTAAAAACAGCTATTAGTGCTGTAAAAGATGATAAATGGTTGGTTCGTGCGGCCGCTAGGACCTACGAAATACCTAGGAAGACCTTAGAAAGAAGATATAAGAACAATGACAAAAATGTTGCAGAGAAAATGATTATGAAACTCGTCTCATTGAAGACTGGCTTCGGTGGATAGTGTGCCAAATTTGGGTACTCAAAAATTATACTGATTTCGTTTATATGTGTTCTAGATGTGGCCAAAAAAAAAATTAAGAATCAAAACATAAAACCAAAGAGAAAACCGAGAGGATAATGCTGGGTATCAGCCATCTCACGTCTACTCCTATGGCCATCACGCCCAGATACTCCGGCAGAGGTAGCCAATCGTGATTTCAAAAAAATAATAATTTTAAGGTTTATCTGATAGAAGTTTGTTTTAATTTCGTAAATTATCTGAACATTAAATGTTCAAAGTTTAATTACAAATGGAGATATGTTGAGAAAATGGAGATATGTTGACAAATGGTTGAGAAAAGTCTGTACTATTATTTTGACGGATGCTTGAAAAACCTGTGGCGAACGACCCCGAACTAACCCGACACAAAAAATTCCAGTGTTCTTCAGATGATACTTTTTCAAATACCTAATTTTCGTAGAAATGTATCATCATGATTTTCTATTTTAAAAATTCCATAAATGAGCTGTTTTGAACTGTGACAACTGAGCATAACCCTGGAGTTTCCATCGTTTAAGGGGAGGTACCCGAGTAAATGGCGAGAAAAAGAGGTAAACTTCGGGAATTTTTATCTCCAAAACTAATGTTTCGATTGGATCCGGGTTTTTTTAATTGGAAAATATGTACATTGAGGTATGTTTAGGAATTTGTTAAAATAAATTCGTCGACTGGAAGCGATTCAAACGCGATTATCTCGAAACATGGTTTTCAAAGTCGGTGCCAGGTGTATCTCGAAAACGTCTTGTCCGATTTTGTCCAAATTTGGATACAATATTCTTCGATAGTTTTTCTCGTTAGCCACGTAGGATTTTTTTGAAATGTTCATTTTTGACGGAATTGCGACCGTTTTAATTTAACATTCGTTTTTCGTTCGCAATTTCCGACGATTTTGGATTGCACACACATTGCATAAAAAAGCGACGGTTCAATCAAATGAGAAACCCCTACGTGGCGAACGAGAAAAACTATCGAAGAATATTGTATCCAAATTTGGACAAAATCGGACAAGCCGTTTTCGAGATACATCTGGCACCGACTTTGAAAACTATGTTTCGAGCTAATCGCGTTTGAATCGCTTCCAGTCAACAAATTCATTTTAAAAAATTCCTAAACATACCTCAATGTACATATTTTCCAATAAAAAAAAAACCCGAATCCAATCGAAATAGTTTTTGAGATAAAAATTCCCGAAGTTTACCTGTTTTTCTCGACGTTTACTCAGGTACCTCCCCTTGAACACAAGAAAAGTTGACTCTTTCTAATTTTTCCAAATTTTTAAATACATTTGAGATACGAATATTCCTCGAACGGGTTTTTTTCTCATAATTTTACTTTTGCAAGATACCTATGACGAAATATTCCAAATATATTTTAGATAATGACGAACATAAAGCAATGACCAAAAAAACGTTGCAACAATGCACAGTAGGTCCATTTTGATTAGCGTTCACCATTGTGCATTTCAACCGGACCATAAATTTCACCAGACCCAGACAGAGAGTTTCACCAAAGAAATCAGGCCTAATCAATAAGTTATCCTGTCTCTCTGTGCCGTTTTACCGAGTAAACTTTCAAATATTCGTTTTCCCGGGCATTTAAATTCGATTCTCGAGGTGGAGATATTCGTTGAGCTGCGCCCGGGAGAGAGCCATTAAAGGGACTTAGCATGGCTCTGTTAACGGGTAAGAAAGGGCTCGGTGGGAGTCCTCGTCCTGGCATATATATAACAGTCTCTCCCCGGAGCGTTTCTCTCGTTTCTTCTTCCTTGAATTCAATTGCCCCTAGGACGAATCCCTCAGGGCGAGTACCGTCTCAAGATTTCTATTTAATCCGATTTTTAAAGGGCACGAAGGTTTCATCGGGTTAACTCTTACCTCGGGACTAAGTGTTCGGGAAGATGAGAGCAAGGAGCGGTAGCGAGAACGGGAGAGACCGGCGAGTCTCCCTCGCGATTCCATATTTACCGGCAAACCAATCGCAAAAAGAGTCCGGGTTTTCGCACAGCCGGATCGTTCGCGCGCGAAGCATGCAGAGGGACAGGATAGACGGAGAGCGAGAGTGAGCAACCTTCTGGGGGATTTTATCATCTGAATAATTTGATTTATCAGCAGCCGCCTCTTTTTTTTTCTCGCCCCGGAAAATCCGTGTATATATACGTGTACAGTTTCTCGTGTTCGTGCTTTCCGTCGAATGAAATATATATAGATGGACGAAGAGAAACGACGCTATTACGCTGACCCGAAGGAGAGAACCCCTTCCACCCTCGCTTCTTTGTCACGTAAAAGGTGCGCTGGCTCGAAGATCATATATCTCCTCCCCTGAGAAAGTACACCACTTGTGCCCGGTCATAGATATCCATCTATATCGCATGAAACTTTTTTCCTCGCTCTTTCCCCCCATTTTTTCGTTTCCTTTTGCTCCATTTTCCGATGTAGGGGAACCAGGGACAAGACGAAGGTGCGGGGTAAGATGAATCACAAGCCTGGCTACTAAACAGCGTGTGCGAGCACAGTGCTTCCGTTGGAGTTCGAAGGGGTGGCGGGAAGGTGAATTATTGTAAAAGTATCAACTGTGGCGGAAGCACGCGTCTCGAGTGAGAAAACAATATCGATTTTTTGACAAAACGAGAACATTTTTGGCACAGATTGCCACCTATTCAGTTCATTTGAGTTGCTGATATTGATGAGGGACAGGTAAGTAGGCACAAGTATAGCACTAATCATTAATATAATAAGAACGGATTGTCAGAATTTTTCAAGGTCATTCTGTGATTTTTTGTTGGTTTGTTAAGGGGTTACCGCCACTTGCGATTTTGAAAAAATCGATTTTTTTTATTGCATTTTTTTGAAGTATAAGTATCCGGGCCCATACTTCTGTATGGGCCCGGAATAGATGACTCTATGTAAGTTTACAAAAAAAAATATTTTCTTCGTGTAAACTGAAATTGAAACTTTAAACGCGTTTTTCTCAAAATGGCATTTCTGAAGTCGGTGACCAAGATTACTCGAACACTAATGAACCGATCTTCTTGAAATTTTGCAGGCTTATTTAATACATAAAAATGTAGTCTTTAATCGTTCGATTTTTTTCGTTAAAATCGAACCATTAACTTTGACTGTCCGCCATTTTGTGAAAAATGAATATTTTTTAAAATCCTTCGATTAAAGACTAGTTTATACTTATATTTGACTAAATCCATCCGCATTTTTTTTTTCAGATGATCCACTTCGCCGTAATGTTGGTGACCGCAAACCGTGTATATAAAAACATTATTTCATTGACGGCCATTTGCCACAAAACAATGTAATATTTTTCAATAAAAAAATTACTGAAAGTTCTTCAAGATGTGTTCTTTAAGATGGTATATTGATCGATTAAAAAAGTTTTATAGTTTTCTTTAAAAAAATTCATGAAAAAGGCCTTTTTTGCGCTACAAGTGGGGGTACGCCTTAAGGGGCCAGTCCACTTTGAAAATTTCAAAAAAAAGGATTTTGTACGGTGCAGGAATTGCCGATTGAGTTTAGGTAAAAGTTTCTCATAGTATAAACTTCAAACGCGTTTTTCTCGAAACAACGTTTTCAAAATCTAGCTCCATCGTATCTCTAAAACTGATAAACCGATTCTCTTGAAATTTGAACCACATATTGTAAACATGATTCGTAACAAGATGAGCCTCGATGGTTTTAAAATTTTTATTTTTACACTTTTTTTGCGAAAAACTGCGAAAAACGCGTTTTTAAAACTTTTTTCATTTTTCATCTGCCATTTTTTTATTTTTCGATAAAACTTTATAACCGAGGGTCACTTTGTAGCTGGTGTCATACTGAATCTAATGGACTTTGATTTTTTGTTTCAGACAAGCCGTTGCCGAGTTGTGATGGAGCTACCTAGCCCACCTATTTTTGAGACGTTATACGTTGAACTATAGTTTTTGTACTTAAGAATGAATAAAAATTAATTATAATTTCGTTTGATATATTTCAAGACTTTATTTATCAAGCCCAACAACTTCTATATTCATGTCTTTTATAAAATCCTCAAAAAAAATCGCGAAAATAGCCTTTTTTCGTGGCTCCAAAGTGGACTGGCCCCTCAACCGTCTAATGGGACAAAATAAATACAAGCTATCGCAAAGCCGTAATATTTTACAACGTACCACACTGGAAATCCACGTACGTTGTTTGTTACACGTAAGATGTGTAATTTCAGGAATTAACACGTGTAAATGCCATAGATAACTTAAAACAACGCAATTATGTGTTACAGCAAATTCAAACACATTTGATGTGTATTTTCAAACACTTGAACCGAATTGAATTTTAACATGTTATTGATGGCTAATTAAAAACATGCAACACGTGTAATTGCAGACATTTACACGTTTAGTTATCGAATGTGTCTCAAATAATGCATTTATGGGTGTTACAATAAAGTTGAACACATTTTATGCATGTTTGTAAACAGTTTATCCGAATCAAGTATCTTAAAATTTACATGACAATTGTAAATTACCAAACATAATCTATATATATATATATATATATATATATATATACACACACACACACACATACACACATAATTTCTCTCCTCCCCTCTCCGTTTCACGTATAAACCCTTCCATGTATATATGCTTGGAAAAAGCTATAGCATGATATTTGATAAAACTCTCTAAAGATCGCAATGACTTTAACCAATTGATATAGTTTATGCGGTACAACAAACGACCATAAGAGATAATTTAGTCTCTGATGCCATATCTGCGATCAAGACGCTACAAACACGCGGTAGCGTGGGGGCAGGGTGCGTAGTATAGGCAGAAAGGTTGTGGGTTCAATTCCATGTGTAGAATAAATATCCGGTGCGCAACTACGTTCTCGCTGCTTTTTTTTTATGAAAATGCCACTTTATTGTGAAAAAATGGTTACAAATGAATCATTCAAAATATTGCCCATCGCTAGCGACAACTTTTTCCCATCTTTCTGGCAGAGCTCGAATACCGTCACGGTAGAAGTGTTCGTCTTTTGAGGCTATCCACGAATCAAGCCATTTTGAGATGTCTTCATGT
The DNA here is from genome assembly GCA_944452715.1 of Ophion slaviceki. NCBI lineage: Eukaryota > Metazoa > Arthropoda > Insecta > Hymenoptera > Ichneumonidae > Ophion > Ophion slaviceki. The sequence goes on along the minus strand of OX101788.1, from coordinate 29,391,107 downwards.
GAGCGTAACTGCTGATTAGCCAGACCATATGCCATCGAACGGAACAAGTAATAATCGGACGGCGCAATATCTGGGGAATATGGCGGGTGGGGTAGGACTTCCCATTTGAGCGTTTCTAAGTAGGTTTTAACGGGTTTGGCAACGTGAGGCCGAGCATTGTCATGCTGTAAAATCACTTTGTCGTGCCTTTGCTAGTATTGTGGCCGCTTTTCGCGCAGTGCTCGGCTCAATCGCATCAATTGAGTTCGAAACCGTTCCCCAGTGATGGTTTCGTTCGGTTTCAACAGCTCATGATAAATAACACTGCCCTGGTCCCACTAAATACACGGCCAAACCTTCATAGCGTGAATATTCGGCCGAGCCGACGACGTAGAAGCATGACCGGGCAGTCCCCATGATTTTGTTCTCTCTGGGCTGCTGTAATGGGCCCATTTTTCATCACCCGTAACGATGCGATGAAGAAAACCCTTCCTTTTTTGCCGCTGGAGCAGTTGTTTACAGGCGAAAAAACAACGCTCAACGTCTCTCGGCTTCGAATCATAAGGAACCCAAGTTCCTTGTTTTTGAATCATGCCCAACGCATGCAATCGCTTGGAAATGGCTTGGCGGGTAACTCCTAATGCTGAAGCAAGCTCTTTTTGCGTTTGGCACAGATCCTCATCGAGCAATGCCTCCAATACAGCGTCTTCGAAGGTTTTTGCCCTTCCTGCGCGTGAACGGTCGTCAACATCGAAATCACCGTCTTTGAAGCGACGGAACCAATCACGGCACGTTGTTTCACTTAGAGCAGCATCTCCGTAAACTTTTTGGAGTTCTCGATGCGCTTCAGCCGCCGTTTTCTTCGAATGAAAGAAGAAAAGCAACACTTCCCGCAAATGACGATTATTTGGCACAAAATCAGACATTTTCATACAACCAAAAGTATACGACGCAAAAACAAAATCACTAATGTGTCAAAGCGGTTTGTTTACCATATGTCTAAGCTTGGTTCATGACGTTTTGGTTATGTCACAATCGACCAGCACTTACCAGTGGAGCCATCTCTTGAAAAACAGCGGGAACTTAGTTGCGCACCTAATATTTTATTTGAACAAAATAATTTATTTATTTGAACAAAATAAATAAAACTCTAAATTAAGTATTTCATTTAATTTTGGATTTATGAAATATTCTGTGCATTCAGTAAACGGGCTGTGATGCTGTGAACCAACACTCATGCAGCGTATAGAAAGTAATCAGATATATGTTTCCCATGGGAAAAATAACGGTTGAATCAAAAATATATATTGTATGCTAACAATCAGAAAGATTTTTTGTTACCACAATCAAAAGATGAATAAATGTTGATTAGTTTGAAAGGATAATTAAAGTTGACGGTTTCATATGTATTGTTTTATTTGAACAGGACAATCGTTCTCATCTTACCCCTACTTCCCCTATAAATTCTCCTCCTGTTGGTCCTTTTCTTTGTCGTATGTCAGTTTCGTGCGATAGACACGCAGCTCGCGTTCGATGTGTCAAGTGCCCCATCGAGATATCTATGTGTACGTCAAACGTGGGTTCGTTCTTTTCTCACCGGGTAGCCCGTAGAAGAACGGGCGAATTTCCGTAAAACGATGTGAATAAAATCCATATCAAATCGCAAAAAATGTATTCAGTCGTGTGATATTCACCGAAGCATTCGGGGGAAAATACTTGTATGCGAACGAGAGACTATAAAACTTTGAAACTTCGTGGCAATTTGCGGTGATTCATGTAAGAATAGACGGGAACAAGTTGAGAAAAAAAAACGATTGAAATGAGTTCGTCGAGAAACTTCCATAATTAAAGAGGCAACGTGTATTCGTGTCACTCAATCTTTCGAAAGCCGGGAATGGGTTCGCGAAGGAGGAGCAATTTCGAGAAGCTTGAAACGAAGACGAGTCCTCAAAACACGAAGGGAAAAAGTTTGGCCAATGGAGAAAAAGGAACGTTCCTTAAGGGGATGTAGCAGGATACCACTGTGACTGCTAAAAAATCCATCGTGACAAATAAATTCAACAATTTTCAATCGATTTACTTCAAATTAAAAAATTATTTTCATAATTGCATTTCGCAGAGAAGTACGTACAGAATTTCTGATTAATCGAAAACTTTTCATTTTATGAGCGGTTTATGAGCAGTTATAACGAAATTTTTCACTGAAAATTCATTTCTTAAGTTCAAATACCTACAACTTTTGAATAAAACAATATTTTTTAAATTCCGTACGTACTTCTCTCGGTATTCTAATGTAGATTGACGAGAATTTTTGTTTTTTGTTGTAGGTAAAAAATTGTGGATGCTAAATGTCACGCCGCGGAGCGCCTAAAAAAAGATAACAAAAGAAAATATTAGTAGTCGGCCATTTGGTACATCGAAAAAAAAATTTATATTTTCTAATAGCTTGATATTCATACTAAATAGATGTGTAATTAATTTTATGAGTAAATCACTTTTTTATACGAAAAAAAATTGTTAAATTCACACATGATTTTATACCCGTTACTGTGGCCTAAGGCATTGAATTCAGTATTTGAGGAGTTGGCGAACAAAGCTGAACTTTTTCACATTACGGCAAATTTTTTTCGTGTTCTTCAATCACACCTTTATTAGCTCCCAAAATATTTTTCATCAAATCCGGCTCTAAACACCTTAAAAATTGTTTAAAAAACTCTCTTTTCAAGCAGAAGCGGACGCATCTGGGTGGCTGGAAAAATTAGTAACAGATGACCACAGTGATGACTATGATTGCATTAAATGTGATTGTTGTGAGTCTGACATGGAAGTATTTGTGTAGGATTATTAAATTGACAATGAAAAACAAATTTATATCCAATTCAGAGAATCTGGTTTATTTCATAACCTGATACGTTCATAAGATTTTCATTCAAAAGCAGAGTTGCCCACTATTCTCATTCAAAACCGGACTTGTCCAAAATAAAAATAAACACATGGTAGATAGTGTTTTTATTAAACTAAAGCCAGGTCCAAGCTTACATTTTGATAGAGCCTTCATATATTAAAGCTTAAAAATTCCAACCCATCTCTAATTGGTTTTTTGGGTTTGTTTGGGTTTTTAACTTCTCCCGTAAAAAAGTAATTCATGGACAAGTCCGGTTCTGTTCGCCAGCTCCTCATTTATCCCCGAATACAAGTAAAAATTTCGGCAAAATTACACTTTTTTAACGCTCGCCATTTTGTGATTTTTTTCGAAAAACGGCTACTCACAACGAGAACTACATTTATGTGGATTATAGAACTTTGTTTTTTTTCCAGACCAATTATTGTCAAGTCAATTGTCAATTTTTATACAGAGGCTCTATTATACCTCAATAACGGTGTTAATTTTTAATTTTTTTAAATAGAAATTGACACGAAATAAGTTCAATGTATGCTTAATAACATATATTTTTTTCAAAATCCCAAATAAATAATCTGGTGTACGAAAAAAAATTGGAAAAACGACCTTTTTGGCACGTCACAGGGGTGTCCTCTCTTATATGCTGTATAATGTTCTTGGAGGACCAACGAATCGATTGATAGCTCGAGGATGACCGTTATACACGTCACACGAGAAGCCCACAGGAAACTCGCGCCTTGACACCTAACGGTAGAACGTGACGCCTGGTAACGTAATATCGTGATTCCTGCATACTATCATGCTCATAGAGGAATCTAGTTGAAATTTTCCCGCGCGTCATACTTTGCCTCGACGGTCCTCCATAGCTTTATCGATCGTCCCAAATCTCTAGGCTTCGAAGCTCAACTTCGGGGCAAATTGAAACGTGTACCATTAAGGTCAGTCGGGTGGGGGCTCTCGCTTACGATCATTTACCGCCAACTTACGACGCACATTTTCAGCCGCCCTCGACCTCCTCCGGAAAATATTAAACGAGATATGCCCAGCTCGAAACTCAGCGAACTTTCGTGAAATTCCGAACAGCCGTTCATTCTGCATAATGCGAAAATATGCGTATGCGTTGAAAAGATAAATGATAAGGTCGTTGCGAGCGGAATGTTCATAAATACCGATGAAAAAGTTTAGGCAAATGTCGAGACCGAACATAAACAAGGCGTGCAAGTACTCAATTTGCTAATTGAAAAAATTCTGTTCGACAGCAACGTAAGGGGGTCTCGCTCCAGGCGATTGTAGCGGGCTAATGTTTCGATCGAGCATACGGAAGGAAGGAAACGCGTGAACGATATCTATTAACTAACGAGCCACTTGAAGAAATTACGGTTTGAGGTATTCCTTTCGCGGGGGCCGTATTTTGTGAGGGCTTAAGGAGGGCCCTTCTGAATCATTGCTAGATTAGTGACGCTTGATGAAAATGAGTTACAATCAATTATTATACCCAATGATACACTGGTAGAAAAGAAAATGCGCGCTAATTTGGTAGATTGAAACATTTTTACATATTTTCGGAAAAGTCGCGGCTACGAATATTCTTCTGCTAAACACATTTTTCTAAGTTTCATCGTTAAGATTTTGTTTACCCCCCCCCCCTCCCCCTCCCGGTAGCCCCCTGTTTTTATTGTCTTTTCTCGAGCTGGCCGGATTCATATCTATAATTGCCCGATTTTCAATTTTAAATTAAACAAAATTTCCGTTTTGCAGTAGCAATCGTTGCACGTAGCCGTTTTTTTTCTTTCATTGAGTATTTTTTAAGCCCCCGAATATAAGTAAAAATTTCGCCAAAGTTACACTCTTCTCTTGAACACCTGCTATTTTGTGAATTTTTTTTCTCCAATAACAGCTACGTTTATTGAGAACTACATTTATATAGATTTAACAAAAAGTTATCGGTCGTTGGACCACATTTTTTATACAGAATTCTCTCTTTGATATGCCTTAATAACGTTGTTAATTATTAATCTCCTCCATAAAAATATACACAAAATAAGTTCAATGTATGGTTAAGGGGTTCTCTCACTTCAGACGCTAAAAAAGGCTATTATCATAATTTTTTTCGATAGGTTTATATTATAGATATTGATATAAAAGTTTTTACACTTAATGAATTAACTTTCGAAATACATTTTTTCAAAATGTTATTTATTTAAGTCACTATTTATAGACGAAAATCGTAGTTAAAAAAATTTCCTAAAAAAATTGCAGGTCTGCGCTGTTGATGAAATCTCGGAGATGGATCATCCGAAACAAAAAAATCAAACGGTTTTAGATTCAGTATGTTAATGGCTATAGCGCATATCATACGATTTTTTATATATGCAAAAATAACAAAATGGCGGACATTTTTCGAAAAAAACGTGTTTTTTCACCATTTTTGGCAAAAAAATGGTAAATATCATCATTTAAAGAAATCTTTAGTGTGCGCTATAGCTATAGTAGTAAAGAATATGTGGTTAAAATTTCATAAGGATCGGTTCGATAGTTTCGAAGATTTTATCAACAAGCCGTCGAAAAACGTTGTTTCGAGAAAAACGCGTTTAAAGTTTGTTTGGGTTACATAAAGACATAACATTTAAAAAAATGTATTTCTAAAGTGTATTTATTGAGTGTAACAACTTTTATATAAATATTTATGATATAAACCTATCAAAAAAATTCATGAAAATAGTATTTTTCAGCGTCTAGAGTGAGAAGACCCCTTAAGGTATTCCTTTAACAGGGGACCGTATTTTATGGGAGCATAAGGAGGGCCCTGCTGAATTATTGGTAAATCACAGTGACGCTTGATAAAAATAAGTCACAATCAATCATTATACCCAACGATACACCGGAATAAAAAAATTTGCGCAAATTTAGTAGATTTAGACATGTGGACATTTTCTCTAAAAAGTCGCGGCTAGGGAACTTCGCCTACTGGTCGCGTTTTTCTAAGTTGTATCATTACTATTTTCTTTAAAAATTCGGTGACCCGTTGTTTTTATTGTCGTTAAGGGGTTACCCCCACTTGCGATTTTGAAAAAATCGATTTTTTTTATTGATTTTTTTTTAAGTATAAGTACCCGGGCCCATACTTCTGTATGGGCCCGGAATAGATGACTCTATGTAAGTTTACAAAAAAAAATATTTTCTTCGTGTAAACTGAAATTGAAACTTTAAACGCGTTTTTCTCAAAATGGCATTTCTGAAGTCGGTGACCAAGATTACTCGAACACTAATGAACCGATCTTCTTGAAATTTTGCAGGCTTATTTAATACATAAAAATGTGGTCTTTAATCGTTCGATTTTTTTCGTTAAAATCGAACCATTAACTTTGACTGTCCGCCATTTTGTGAAAAATGAATATTTTTCAAAATCCTTCGATTAAAGACTAGTTTATACTTATATTTGACTAAATCCATCCGCATTTTTTTTTTTCAGATGATCCACTTCGCCGCAATGTTGGTCACCGCAAACCGTGTATATAAAAACATTATTTCATTGACGGCCATTTGCCACTAAACAATGTAATATTTTTCAATAAAAAAATTACTGAAAGTTCTTCAAGATGTGTTCTTTAAGATGGTATATTGATCGAATAAAAAAGTTTTGTAGTTTTCTTTAAAAAAATTCATGAAAAAGGCCTTTTTTGCGCTACTAGTGGGGGTAACCCGTTAAGGAATCTTTAGATTTTATGACACGCGTGAGCACTTTATATGAGACATCTGGCGTTACTTAGCCTATAAATTATTAGATAGAAATGTAGCCAGCATGTCATCGCCATAACGCGCCGTATAAATGAGACGATTTTTAGAGCCGTAATTTTTCACTACGAGTTCGGTAACTTGGCTTAAAATTTCACCAATATACTGGGATGTATTTTTACTTGATTATAGACGAAAACCAGTTAATTGTTAAATATTCAGTTCGTGAAAGGAATACCTTTAAAAAAAACCTCGCTGCTCTATTTGGCTCGTCCTGGTCGTGAAAGCGCCCGATGAAAACGGTGCAGTAATGTGATAATGAAAGTGAATGGCGTGAGCGAGAAGTGGCGTTCAACGAGATGAATATAACGCGATGAATTTTATTGCGCCGGAGCCATAGAGTATGTTTGATATTTTCGTTTATTACAAATTATACGTAATTAACGATCGTTGCTTTCCTCGTTATATTACGGACGTTAAAGTATGCAACGTTGGAGTGCAATAATTTTTTTTTATCTTTCTCAGTCTCTATCATTACCGGAAATATTTTCTTTGGCAGCTTCATGTTGAGCATCTCCGATGCGAATCCTCAAAGACGTTTGAGAGATTGTGGTAACCTGATCACTGGAAAAAATTGAGCGTTACAAAAAAATGAATGATCGTTGCATTCCATCGATACGAATTTCAATTATTATGCGGTTGAAGTATACATCGTTGGAATGCAACGAAAATTCTTTCCATCTTCGTATTTTCATTATTTTCCAACATTATACTTTGCAAATTTGTTTCAGATCGCTCAATGAGAATTCTAAAAAATGTTTACGTTCATTTTTCGTGGCTCAATCTGCCAAAGGAAATTTGGAAAATAATTAAAAAAAACTTTCGTTGCATTCCAACGATACAAACTTCAACGTCATAACATTCTTAACATTCACGCTGTTAAAGTTTGTGTCGTTTGAATGCATCGGAAATATTATTATTTATTTTCTTTCATTTCCATTTTTAATGCTATTTGAAATATTTTTCAATAGATACAGGCTGTAGGTGCAGTCTAATGAGGATCTCGAAAAACGATCGCGGCAGCTCTGATCTGTCAAAAAAAAATTACAATAAGAAGTAAGTGATTTTCGTTGCGTTCCAACGATGCAAACTTACATATCATCAACATTCTCACAGTGCAACTTTGTGTCTACCGTTATTAGCATTTAAGGAGGTTGAAATTGCCGAGTTGAGTCGAATGACGGTACATGAATTTTTTTCAAATAAAGATAAAGAAACTGCGTATGATGTATAGATTTATTCTGTCGATTCTCATTTTTCATAAAATATATAATTAAAGGTTTCCCCTTCATGCATGCATTGCGCATTTTTATGTTTTTATTGCGTGAATAAGAATGAACTTTTCTGTTACTACCTATTTGAAAAAAAAATATCGTTTTCGATGATTATTGAGAAAAAACGGCGCCAGCGAATGTTTTATGCAACTCAGAATGAAATTTTGAATCATTTGTATCTATGCCTATTAATATTTGTATCACGAGATTATTTGTTATTACCATTAATCAATATTAATGGTAATCCTATCGCCAGGCTTCAATCCATAGGATTTTCATTTTTTTTTTGAGCTTCACTAAATATATTATCAATCGTCTCTGTAAAATTTCAGGGTCGGTTATCGACCTAATTACGGAGAAGAAAAAATATTAAAATTGCGTATTTTTGTGAAGGAATTCCGAGACAACGTACAAAAACCCAATTTCCGGTCGCTACAAAAGTGTATATAATAGTGGAAATCCGTCAGATTCTTACAAATAATCAGATTTACGTACTTAACACTTGTAGTAATCCAATGCTCTCAGAAAAAAAATACGCTTATTGACCTAATTTTTATGTAATATCAAGTTTAATTTGAACTTCCGGTATTGGATTTATTACCACTTCCCGAGTAGAAATCTTGCTCCAGCTACAATAAACACCTGATCAGACATCCTGACTTCTTTTTCCAGCCTTGATCAGAATTTTTTATCAAGCCCTGATCATTTTTGAAACACAATCCCTGACTTCCGTCTGATCAGGGTAAAAAATCAAGGCCTGATCAGGATAAACTATCAAGGCCTGATCAGGGTAAAAAATCAAGGCCTGGTCAGTGTAAAAGATCAAGGCCTGATCAGCGTAAAAAATTAAGGCCTGATAAGAGCTTAATTTTTCACGGCTTGATCAAAATGAAAAATCATATGATTTTTCACGGCTCAGGATGACCGATTTTTTCCTGAAATAAAAAATACAACGCATACACAAAAGAGAAAAAGGTACCACTTTATAAATAGGGCTGATCGTTTATTTTTTAATCTTAATATAAAATTTATTACATATATTTTTCACATATATCTATGTGGAAAACAAACATCATTTTTCTTGTATTTGTAATAGAACAAAAACTCGAAATAAACTAAGATATATCACTGTATTATATTCCACTTATCATCCCGAAATAAACTAATATATTTTTTAAAAAAAAACTTGAGAAACTTCGTGAATAAAATAAACAGAGCTCAACGTTTTTATGACCAGACGTTTCTAGGAAACGTTACATTGGGCGTTCTGTTCGTTTTTTTTACGCGACGCTCGAAACTTGTCCCAGTCTTTTGCTGAATTAATCAGGCCTTGATACCGCTCCAACAGCTTGTCCAATTTGCTTGGAAAGAACTTCTATTCCGTGTTCCCTATATTTCGAAATGACAGCCACTGAAAAATACGAAAATGTGTATCCCACTTAGAATTCAATGTCTACATATATATCTATATAAGGTATGCACATTATTTTATTAGAGTGGCACAAATCTGAGCTCTATTTTTTTTTCCTTTTTCTCACCATCCAATTATCTACTTTAAAGAAGAAAAAAAATTGTTGCAAAAGCTGCGAGCGGTCATTTTTTAACGAAAATTAGAATTGAAGCAGGAGAGCCCGTACAGCGAAGGCCAACCAAATAATGGTAAGTTGACAGCGTAGTCAGTTCAGTGAATGTAATGTCCATCCGAAGTGCATTTCTTATGGGCTAACTTGCACCGATGGAATTACTTTCACTTAACTGAACTGCGCAGTTAACTTATCATTATTCGGTTAGCCTATGCTGTCCGGGCTAATCAGCACCGATGGCAAAACATTTACCAGATTGAACTACGCTGTCAGCTTACCATTATTTGGTTGGCCTACGCTGTCTCTTTTTCTCCTCTGACAAAGGAGACGGACCAAGTAAAGAAAAATAAAAGCCATACACAAAACAAATATAAATCTACTTACACAGTGGTAGCGCCAACACATGCCAATCCTCAGGAATTTCGAGTTGTTCCTCGCTGAGACGATCTGTTCCGGATCTGTCAAATGTATCATAATAAATATTTCAACCAATGCATATATAATTTGGCGTATGGTTAATTTACAGTCAGATTTAATCCAATTTATATTTATAGATTTAAGAATTGTAAGTCTTTGAAAAAAATTAATTGTTATACTAACCTGCTGCTGTATTATTTCTTCGTTTTTTCCCTTATTTAGAGCCCGCTATTCACGCAGACACAGTCGTTGCGCAATCTTCTTCCGATTGTGTTTGTCCATCTTATTCACAACGTACACGTTATATGTAAAAATGTATAAAGTCATTAATAATATGTCTCGTGCTTCTCTCGTGTCTGTGTATCATTTGACAAGATGAGGTTAGGCACGTTTTTAGCGCCAAACTGTAGAAGTCCAGTTACATGATGATTGCTTGAAGTTAGCCGGATCAGGCGAATTGAAGTAAGCCGTAAGTCCAGTTGCTTGACATCGCCTGAAGCTAGCCGGGTCAGGCGAATTGAAGTAAGCCGTAAGTCCGGTTGCTCGACCACCGCCTGACCCCAGCTTGATCAGGCAAATTAAGGCAAACTTAAGTAAGGCCTTCGTACTACAAGCTGATCAGGCGCAGATCAAATATCAGGCCAGCCTGACAATATTTCTACTCGGGTTGCTACGATAAAGAGACGTGACAGCAAGGCAACAGCTGACTGTGGTCCTAACCTCACCGCACTCATTCGAATTTCCACACACATTTAATTTTTAACCGACATATTTCGCCAACACAAATTTTCCACGCTTTTTACCAATCGTGACCCGAATACAATGCTTTATATTTCCCGCACCTGACATCATTTTGACAGATCGACGTTGAAAGGCATGGAGGTTAAACTCGCCTGGGTGAGTAAAAAGAGACGGAGATAGAACCAATGTTGCCAAATATCAAACCTAGAAATACTGCGCGAATCGTTGGAATGACTATTTTTTCATTTTTCTTATTATAAATGTGAGCGTTCATGAAACAGTTTACGCATGGGCAATTTTGGTTATTACAATTTTTTCTTTTGCATATGTCAAAAATATAAATTGTACAAGTCTCAAGTGTGATCAGTGGTATCCCATGTAGGTTTCGCCAATCGAACCGTAACGGCCAATACTTGGACCAATGTTGGCGGGACGATGATCGATTAGCCAATTGTACGCCAATGCTCGGCTGAGTATTGACTAGCCAACATTGGTTTGCTGATACGAGGCCAATGTTCGGCCAAATATAGACTCGCTCGCCAAATATAGCATTGGCTTGTCGATACGAGGCCGATGTTTGGCGAAGGATAGACTCGCCAATCATTGGTTTGCCGATACGCGGCCAATGTTCGGCCAAACGTAGACTCGCTAATCATTGGCTTGTCGATACGAGGCCGATGTTTGGTGAAGTATAGACTGGCCAATCATTGGTTTGCCAATACGAGGCCAATGTTCGGCCAAGTATAGACTTGTTCATTATTGGTTTATCGTTATGAGGCCGATGTTTGGCAAAGTATAGACTCGCCAATCATTGGTTTGCCGATACGAGGACAATGTTCGGCCCAATATAGGCTCTCTAATCATTGGCTTATCGATACGAGGTCGATGTTTGGCGAAGTATAGACTCGCCAATCATGTTTTTACCGATACGACGCCAATGTTCGGCCGAGTAACGCATGATCGAACCGCAATTCGTATATTGACGATTCATTGTTTCGCGTTGAAATCATTGAGAGACGAAATAAATACTTTTTACGAGTCCATTGGACATTTTTCTTAACAAATATACTACCAAATCAATGCACTCATTGTTGGCCGATTCTCGAACGAGCTCATACGCGATATTCTGCCGATTTTTATGAACCATCCTACACTGACAGAAAAATTCTATTAATATTAACTAACCGCGTCTATTTATTTATTTTTTATTTGAATTAACTAGATTTTTCGTGAAATCAAATTTTTCCTATTGCATTCCATTATTGGAATTATTCATTTTAAATATATTTATTTATTCAAAGTAAACTTGAACTAATGAACTAATGGTCTGTCTTTATTGCAACACACATATTAACGGGTTGTGGGGGTAGAGAAGGTGGAGAGAGAAGAATTATATATATAGGTTAGGTTTGAAAATTCTATAACATGTCATTCGATAACACTCTCTAATTATCACAATGATATTAACTAATTGATATAGTTTATGTCAACAAATAATGATCAGAATCCATTTGGTATCTTATGCCATATCTGCGATTCAAATGTTACAAGCACTCGGTAGCATAGGGGCAGCGTGTTTGGCTATGAGTAGGGAAGTTCACGGTTCGAGCCCCATTATGGGGTGAAATATTTTCTTCGAACTAATCATTTCGAAAGACCAGGTAATGACGAATTACAATACAAAAATAATTAATTTTTTTTTTTGGCGGTGCAGGCCCAATTTTGGTGATCTATATTGGGTCACAATTATCCGCCAAGACTCGGTCGATAATCGGGCCAAGCTCGAGTGCCAATGATGGCAACCTTGAGGGGGCTTATTGTTGGCCGATTCTCGAATGAACTCCTACGCGATGCTCGGCCGATTCTCATAAGCCATTCTAGGGCCAATATTGATTGCGAATATCGGGCCGCTCTTATCATCCAAGGCTCGGTCGATGATCGGGCCAAGCTCGAGTGCCAATGTTGGCAAGCTTGGCGTCGAGCATCGGCCAATCATTGGCCACTACCGATCACCCTACATGGGGACTAGTGTGAAGCGATAGGATTACCTTAAGTGCTGCTCAAAAACGGCAATATCGCGGACATTGAGTCTGACAGCAATGCTTTTCATTTACTAGCCAAGATTCGTAATCTTTTATCAAACTTTGGTGGTTCAATATTGAATATATATGGTCTTACGGTAGGCAAAATGGGTTTTTTTTCCTCTAAATGTTTACAAAGGGTCAGTACCTTTAATTCGCTGTTAAAATGGTTTATCTTGGTGCTAAATAGCACCAAAAAAATTACATTCGTAGCGTGAACGTCTTGCCCATCTAATCGCACGTAAAATTATATACATTAAGGGGCTATACCAGTGTAGCATTTTAAAAAAATCGATTTTTTTGCCTTTTTCGCCAGTTTATACTTTCAAGAATATCCTGTGAAAATTTCAAGGCCGTATCTCTAATCATTTTATCTTGGTTAAACCGATAATTAAATCTCTAAACGCGTTTTTCTTAAAATGAGATTTTTCAAATTTGCTGACATTGTAACTCGAGAGCAATTATCCTATTGACTTGAAATTTCAACTGAGTACTCTTGAATATAATTACTCTACAATGACGTAGGATATTTTTGATTGGATGAAAATTGACGATTTGGCATTGAAAAAAACGACCATTTTATAGGCAAGAAAACACACTTTTTTCACAACTACGCCATTTTTTTAGGCTTCGATATTTTTCGAAAATCCTACGTCATTGTACAGGAAATGCCTTCCAGTTTAAGGGGCTACCCCCACTTGCGATTTTGAAAAAATCGATTTTTTTTTATTGCATTTTTGTGAAGTATAATTATCGCGGTAACCCGAATAAGTAACCCGGATACTTATACTTCAAAAAAATGCAATAAAAAAAATCGATTTTTTCTGACTATGTAAGTTTACAAAAAAAAATAATTTCTTCGTGTAAACTGAAATTGAAACTTTAAACGCGTTTTTCTCAAAATGGCATTTCTGAAGTCCTTGACCAAGATTACTCGAACACTAATGAACCGATCTTCTTGAAATTTTGCAGGCTTATTTAATACAAAAAAATGTAGTCTTTAATCGTTCGATTATTTTTTTCGAAAAAAAATGGCCGTTTTATAGCCAAAAAACGGCCGTTTTTTTTTCGTTAAAATCGAACCATTAACTTTGACTGTCCGCCATTTTGTGAAAAATGAATATTTTTTAAAATCCTTCGATTAAAGACTAGTTTATACTTATATTTGACTAAATCCATCCGCATTTTTTTTCAGATGATCCACTTCGCCGCAATGTTGGTCACCGCAAACCGTGTATGTAAAAACATTATTTCATTGACGGCCATTTGCCACTAAACAATGTAATATTTTTCAATAAAAAAATTACTGAAAGTTCTTCAAGATGTGTTCTTTAAGATGGTATATTGATCGATTAAAAAAGTTTTGTAGTTTTCTTTAAAAAAAAATCATGAAAAAGGCCTTTTTTGCGCTACAAGTGGGGGTAACGCCTTAACGACATTTTTTCCCGTTTTCGATTTCAGCTACTCAATCGGCCGGAACACGTCAGCAGTAGAGAAACTTTTTTTGGCGCCTCCGAAGGCAGCGCGTCAGCCGCTTGGATCTCAATATTTTTCTATGAAAAAATTATGTAATATAGGTCAAATATAGCCAAATATATTCTTAATTTTCCGAAACATTTAATTGAGTATTTTTCTTCCAAAAAATTCCCGAAAATCACCCAAATTTTCAGCGTTCACACTGGTATAGCCCTTTAAAATATTTTTTATCGCTGGTGTTTTGTGGTGAAAAAATTTCAAAAAATTCGCGAACACTCAGTATAGTCGAAGCAATAACATATATTTTTTTTTCAAATTTTGGATTGTGGCTGATGCTCTAACCTCCTTAGAAAGAGTTGTACTTATGTCTTCTCGTCTGTGTGTGCGTGTGTGTGTTCACTCAATTACCGCGATATAGACGATGGTACGAGTGAGTATAATGAAGCGGAAGTGGCCCGGAAGAGGAAGAAACGTGGTGTTCCCAGTCGTTAGACGGTTAGAGTTCAGAGGTACGCCAACTGCGAAGACTCGCACGCGGCGCTCAACAATGCATGAATGTTCGACTATATACAAGAATGATCGAATTCACAATTACTTTCGCCTTGTTCTGCATACGCGAGAAATAAAACGAACGAGCGTATATAGCCGCGCGTGAACATTGTCGCCTCTAGAAGACCATGTGTCTAAAGAAAAAGTCCAAACTGGTCTCCTAGTGTTGGAATTTCCCAAGACGAATAGGTCAGTCTCGAGGACTTTGCGGCCCCGGCGAGTAGACTCGTGTCCTCTTTTACGTAAGAACGTGCATATGTTTTTTTGCTATTCATTAACGCTTGAAGATAAAAATAGTTCCGAGAAAAAGACTTTTGCGATGACAGGCACGTGACAACGAATTAATAATCAAAGCGCACGTGCCTACTGCAACAAGCGCCTCATTGGACGCACTGTTTGACTAACTTGTGCTCCGTATCGTAGTCGACGTGAATAAGCATAATAATATTGACGTGTCTATGTTGCAGAACGTCTATTGTTGTATTTCGGTAATCAGCAGAATGTTCGAACCGTAACAACACTCGGTCCTCGAGAGAGTAGCGAGATAGTGGTAATTTGAGTAGATGATTATGTTTCAACGAAACTTTTGGATAAGGTTCCGAACCCACCCACCCCCGACCGAGCGGAAATTTTGCACAAACCTTCCTTTTGACTTTTTAATCAGACAACCCCTAAAGGGATTTTTGGCGATGCGCAATAGTTTTCGAGATATTGAATTTTTCAGTATTTTTTAGGCGGTCCTCTAGTTTCTCGGGTCGAAAAAATTGATTTTTTTTTTTCATAAATCACATCTACAGCATGTGTAGAAAATGTGTGCCAGTAGATATACAACACGGGTTCTGGACCAAATGTGGGCGAGGGGGGTGCGGGTAGAGGGGGGCGGGGGGGGGGATGTCTCGAATGTTCTAGAAGGTTCTCGATGACCTTGGGATATATATATATATATATATATATATATATATATATATATATATATATATATATATATATTCAAGGACAGATTTCCGGGAATTGTTTATCCATAATACATACATACATATATATATATATATATATATATATATATATATATATATATATATATATATATATATCATAATAATAATAATGATAATAATAAACTACGCAGTTGATTTAGTGATAATAATTCATCGATGCGATGACGTCATCGCGAAGCTTCTCGAATGTTCTAGAAGGTTTTCGATGACCTTTGGAGGGGGGGTGTCGGGGTTACAGAATATGTCATCGTTCAAGGTTGTGAGGGGGAATTTTCAGGGCCAGATTTCACGGGAATTGCTTATCCATAATATATATATATATATATATATATATATATATATATATATATATATTTATATAATAAACTACGCAGTTGATTTAGTGATGACAATTCATCGATGATGATGGCTCAGTAGGGGGCATTTTCAAGGACAGATTTCCGAGAATTGTTGATCTATAGTATGTGTGTGTATATATATATATATATATTATAATAATAAACTACGCAGTTGACTTAATAATTGCAGGGTAATATGAGTGTGTTCTCGAACGTTCTAGAAGATTCGATTATAGTCTACTGTAGTGGATAAAAAATGATGACCTTCAATCATAACGTCATCGTCAAGGAGAGATGTTCTAGAATGTTCGAATATTCTAGAGAGTGGGGGTTAGGCTTATAAAGGGCAGGCTCCTGCGATGCTCCTTCAGTTGACTCAGAGTAATCGCTGAATGCAAGATCATAAAGCGGAAAAATTGAAAGCGAGAATTAAATTATTTCTGGACGACATTAACGAAAAACTCATTCAATCGAAAAGTGACATCGATTGTTCAAAAGGTTCTCTCAGCTGAATATCCAACAGCAACAACAGCGATAAGAGCATCGATTCGTTGGAGTCGTCATGAATGAGCTAACTCCGGACGAGATGCGGCAGTTGTGCTGTATTCCACCATACATCTGCGATTACGAGGATGCTGTGGTTAAGCATTTTGGAGATGTTGCGCCAGAGGCTGTCTACGATTTGCTCAATGATATACTGGAGTTTCAAGAGAACTTGAAAAAAGTACGACGAGAGTGCAATGAAGAGATTTGTGCACAGTGTAAATTTTTGCGCGAATCAATTAGTATTATTGATAAACATGTTCAGAGTTTACATCATGACATCGATGAACTGAACACGAAATTGTTCCAAGTGAAACGAAAAATAGAGAGCAAAACGAAAAATAGAGAGCAAAACGCTTCCAGAGGACGAAGCGGTTAATGATGTAATAGATTATACTCGAAATGTGCATAACACCGTGGAGAATGTGAAAGAGTTTGTGGAGATAATACGTGATGTAAAGAAATAAATAAGAGAAATAAATATTGTTTTCACCAGAATTTTTTATTCGCATAAAAACCTTACACCTACAAAAACCTTTCATTTTTTACATCAATTTCTTAACATTACCACTGATCGGATTATATTCAACGATCCGATCATGTAAAATCATGCAGTATGCGGATGTTTGGGGTGGGAAAGGATTTTCCGATTCAAATTCCAAACGTATATCCACTGGTCCTGATTTCAGGAACTCGTTTTGTTTTGAACAATCGATAACAATGAGGGGAGCATATCTTATAAAATCGGCTTTGCTCAACAATGGTTCGGACTCTTTGCCATAATAAGACGCTTGAAAATTTACGTACATATCGTACAACAGAGCATATTGATTGTGATTAATGTCGAGATTCAAATTACCATAAGGATAACATTGAGAGTTCAAAAACAGCTTAACATCGCGAATATTACAATGATCAAAATGACTCGCATTTTTATTTGCATTATTCTTTCTCGCGGTCTGAAATCCTAGAATGACATAGCGAGGTTTTTCAAGTTGCGTCGATGTTTTCACGACCCAGACGTGTTTCGAGGTGGCCGGCAATAATGGATACTCGTACAGTTCCCATGTACGAAAACTCATGGCGATGGGTGGATCTTTGGCAATGTAATTCAGCAACTGAACTTTTCGTTGATCCGATACTCTGATATAGGGTATCATCCATTCAATTTTGAGCAATGAAATCTTGAATTGTTCAGCAGCCCCATCTGCGATCTGTACAATGGCATTCATGTCGTTGTTCGATCTCGTAAGAATCAGCTCGTGTTTAGCATTGATGACAATTCGATTATAATCCTCAGCGAATCCGAGAATTAGATTGAGCGGCATCAAAAGGTCAAAATATCCGCTGTTATCCGTCAATGTTGTAGTATCTGTGTCAAACCAGCCAGCATTTTCCATCAGAGTCTTTTGCCCAGGACTCTGCGATACGTAATTTTTCATGAGTGTTGCGAGACCAACGTTTTTGCTACGATCGATCTCAATAGCGTTTAGCTCGTAACGTATTTCTTCAAACAAATGGCAGATGGCATTATTAACGAGTCGTGTGTGTTCGACTGGAGTTCCATCTATTTTCGTTAATTTTCCAAGTACGTGCAATGAGCTTTTACTCGGTAGCAAGCACAAGTCTTGATGTTGAACGGAAATGCGAATTTCATCGTTGTTATTGAAGGTTGCCGACGCGAACGGTTGATGCGCATGAGTCTCGTAGTGGGCGATAGACTCGTCGAAGATAATTGGGTTTTGTATAGTCAGGATTTCTTCCATGGTGTGAAGCAAGCAATTACAATACAGCAGCAGATCCACTTTTTCCCCTCAGTTTCAAGCCCAAATTCTTCAAAAACTGAATGTTTTGGTGTGTCAGCTTCTTGAGAGCTGCTCGACGATTGACTGCTTTCACCTTGAGAGGTGCTCGACGACTGATTGCGTTCGGACATATCGATTCGCTCTTATAGCTTCGTCCAACTTTCGCATGAAACACAATTCCCATTACGCCGATTTAATGTGTAATCTTATCGTTATAATTTCTCCACGAAAATTCACCGGGTGACCGTCTTGATCGACAAGTTTGAGCTGAAGATGATCTATTGACTGTGCGGCAATCGGAAGGTAAATGATGTGAGAAGGTACTTCAATGATCTTATATCCTGGTGGAACAATGGGGAAAAATTCATGGATGGTGTGTACTCGTTGTTCATTGATGTAAGCACCCGTGGTAATGTTGCACTCGACTCGCAGAGAATTTATTTTGAGAATGGCTACGGGTAATTCGGACTTGTGTGTAATATTGGCTTCCAGTTTGCGAGCTGTGAATCCCAACAATCGACCGATGGAATCCTCAGGCATAAAATTGATCTGCTGATTGCACTCGATTTCGCTGCACAGAGTATTGTTGTTTGGTCTCAGGTTGATGGAGATATTTTTGTTAGACAGTGTACTCTGTAAATAGTGCTCGATATCCTCAATTTCATAGCTCCCGGTCGGTATGGTGACGATTTCCTCTCCCACGTAGAATTTATTGTTGCCCACATCGATATTCGGTATGGAGTTGAATGTGAGCAATTCGACGAGTCCGAGGGTATAATGTTTGAATAGTGATAGTTCGATAGGCGGGAAGTAATGAGCTTCCAGAGTAGAGCTCGCCCCCGAAAGTGTCAACGTGAAAGAATCACCCATGGTAGTTAACGTTCAACTGATCCTTCATGATACATGGGAATCTTTTTATAGATATCCACATAGAAATTTTAAGCACAAGTGACCACATATGACAGTACCATAGTCCTGATATTTTTCATGATTGTATTTGATAGTGCTACCAGCACCGAAATATTTCAGCAAATCTTGAGGTGGTTGAAGATTACCAAAGCTGTCAAAGTACATGACTTCATCGTTGATTTTTTTGTATGCAACCCAATGTGTGCCTGGACCATCCTTATCATCGAGATTCACAATAGCCGATTCGTAATTTCGAGGTCCACTCTTGGGCAATTCGTTTCTCATGAAAACTCCACGAAAATGAGGAATTTTCATGGCTTTTGCATACTTCATTAGATCGAAATCCGTGAGTGCTCGGTGTGGTAGCTTTATGTGTTTTTTGGCGAGTAGGGGCGTAGATGCAAACCCATGCCTTTCTTGTAGGGTTTCAGGTAAAGTCCCTTGCCCAACGCAATAGCCTCGATTGTCTCATTGTGTCGTTTAGTCTCATCCAATTGACGTTTGGCGGCGCTTGCATCGTTCACAGCTTTTGCTATGCCCGCCGCACCACCAGCGAGAGCTCCGGTGGCACTCAGCCCGGCGAGAATAGGCACGAGAAATGGCAGAAAACCGCCAATTTTCGCTGGCACCGGTAGGATGCGAGGTAATTTAATTTTGCTTCTTCCACCGGCCTTTTTCACTGCATCACGTGCACCCTTGAGGGCCGATTTGATAGGATTCACACCACCCATTGATGCTTTAGCTACATTGACAACCTGTCTCAGCGTCATCTTCGTCTTTCCATGCTTTCTTTCCATACCGAGCTTTCTCTTCACACCCATACCGAGCTTTGTTTTGGCTTTCATTGTATTCGCTATACCCCAAGCCGCTGCTTTTTCTCCAATATCAGCGTCTTTTGCAATAACTCTTTGCCAGGCTTTTTCCGCAAGCACTTGGTCCGCCTCGTGTCGTGCTGGGAGATTTTCACGATTCTTCGAGTACGCTATATCGTGTTCCTTGCAAGCAGCGTCCAACGGATTAATACCACGATCACCTCGTGCAAGTCTCTTTGCCAATTTCGTGCCAGGGCCACAGTACTGATAGCCCGGTATATGTAGCTCAAAAGGGAGATTATTGATCAGATCGTTGACAAATCCTCTGCCACGTTTCTTCATGCGAACGACCATGATCCTCGTCAAGTTTTGACTGAGGAAATTCCGTTTACGTATAGCCTATTTATACTTTTTTTTCGTATCGCCAACAGCACCGTATTTGCCAGAATGAACGTTCCCTGAAAATGCCTCACTCCCCCTAATTTTTTCAACTTTCTCGTCAGCGTTCTTGGATCCGCGAAAATATTGTTCTTGAGCGAATCTCTTCAAACTCTGAGTTATGGGATTTCTCGTATCGTCTCGGTTGCTCATTCTTGATGTGTGTATCGAAAGAAAGCTCGTTGACAACTGAAAGAGATGCCTTTATAAGCATCCTACTTATACCCATCCTCATCAGTCGTGATCAAGATGAGGTTCAAGGCACAACCTGATAAATTGTCGGTCATGAATTTCGATGAGCTTGCACAGCGAGAGGAGAGGAAACGACGCCATGGACCTTTGCTACCAAACAGTGTGCGTGCAGTGATTTGTGGCCCATCCAATTGTGGTAAAACCAATGCTCTTCTTACCCTCATAACCCACCCTAATGGTTTGAGGTTCGAAAATGTTTATCTGTACTCAAAATCGTTGAATCAGCCAAAGTATAAGCTTCTCAAGCGTTTACTCGAATCTGTAAAAGGTATAGGGTATTTCCCTTTCGAAGATCACGAGCAAGTAATCAAACCTGAAGACGCTCGACCAAATTCCGTGATGATTTTCGATGATGTGGCCTGCGAGAAGCAGGACAATATGAGAGCTTTTTTTTGCATGGGTCGACATCGGGATGTTGACTCATTCTATCTCTGTCAGACATACGCTCGTATACCCAAACACCTAGTTCGTGATAATACCAATCTCATGGTACTTTTCCGCCAAGATGAAATGAATTTGCGGCATATCTATGACGATCATGTGAATACCGATATGTCATACGTGCAATTCAAAGATTTGTGTTCGGCATGCTGGAACGAGGGTAAATATTCCTTCGTAGTGATCGACAAGGACAGAGACCTGAATGCTGGTCGATATCGAAGAGGGTTCGATTGCTTTATAAATATACAAGCATCAGGGAGATGAAAACAGTCAGTGTGTGGCAGCTTAATGGTATCAACATGCAGAGCGCAAAATTCAACGAGGAAAAAAACGTATTGCGAAAAATCGCAAACGCGAGTGATGCGATTCGACGAAAGCATAAACTTATCAAATTAGGCAGAGAGACCACGGAACGGGTCATGGATGAAGTTTTCAGACCCGTAGTGACTCCTCTCCGTAAAATTGCCGATCAATCGGTAACGCTGGAAAATATTAAGAAGGAAAAACTGAAAAAAGAGGAACCAGCCATGAAGGAAGAAAAGGATTTCGATAGCACATTCAGAACTGCGTATGATGATGATGAGCATGTATCAGATTCATTATCAGGGGAGGATTCATCTGTTGTTCATGAAACATCCGATGAAGAAGTCGATCGACACGTACCACATACATCCGAGAAGGATTCATCTGTTGCGCAATCCGATCCACCCGGCGAATCACTTGTCCAGCAGTATTTGCAAATGTTTGGAACGACTAGAGGAAAAGAGTTGGATACCTTATACGGTGTTCGTAAATTGGCGGGTGGTGTTTTGAAGATCGGTGATTCACCGGTGACTTTTGACGACAAGCGCATATCAGTGCAGAACAATACTTACGAACTCTCCCCTGGTTTGCTCGAATTGATATTTAAAAAGTCGCCGAATAGACAAATCATAAATGCAGCAGATATGGATAATTATGGTGCAATTATCGTAAACACGAATGCGCATCGAAAGTTCTATAAACCCAACAAACCCATTCGCACAGATACCACCAAGTACAAAGAAATTATCATGAATATTCTTTCATCACGCAAAACTGGTAAAGCTCTACCACGCTACATGATTACCCCCAAGAAACATATAGATTACATTTATTGGGACGATCCTAATGAGTTGGTCGATAGATTGCGTCTTCTTCTCGCCTCCCAAGCCGCCGGTAACACAAGTCACACCAATGAAATAATTTCCATTATTGAGGAATTGCGTGAAGCTCGAATTATTTATTAGGCAGTGCGCACACTACTCTACTTCATTTACACCATGAGCGTTGACGTGTTTGGACGACAATTATCGAGTAAAGGTGAAAGCGGTCCTCGGGGGAGCCGTGGTCCTCCTGGTGATGGATTTAAAATTACGTTCGATGGCCACTATGACATAGACAATAAGAGATTGTGCAATCTTGCTGACCCCATCCACGAGAATGATGCTGTTACTGTACGGTTAATGCAAAATATTGTTAAACAAGAAGTGCGTCTCGTAAATACAGTTACATCGTCCATGCGAAACCAATTGGATGATCATGAAATAATGATCCGAGCTCTCGAGTCTGATTATCGTAAACATTTGAACAACGAACGTGCTAATTATGA
Organism: Ophion slaviceki; assembly: GCA_944452715.1. NCBI lineage: Eukaryota > Metazoa > Arthropoda > Insecta > Hymenoptera > Ichneumonidae > Ophion > Ophion slaviceki. The sequence goes on along the minus strand of OX101788.1, from coordinate 29,368,144 downwards.
GACACTAGAAGAATTGACGCTTCGCAATTCCGAGCTCATTGCACATTTGGAAGGGAGACTGAGAGCATTGGAAAAAACTGGCAGTGAAAATAGCAACTCGTTGATGATACAAAGCCTTCAGACGAGAATCGACGAACAGCTGAAACGAATCGACACGGACCGTGAAGCCGGACACGAATTGGCATTGCGCAATTCCCAAGTGCTGTCCCTCTTGGATGAACGTTTGCGAGCACTAGAAAAAACATGAACGAGAAGAAGACGGTGGTGGTGGAGGAGCTTCATAGACCTGCTAGACGAAATTATCCTCGCCGTCATGTGAATATTCGTGGATTGGATGAAACGTGGCAGGCGGATCTTGTGGACATGTCAGCGTACGCACCACTCAACAATGGATACAAATTCTTGCTAACGATTATCGATATATTTTCCAAATTTGCCTGGGCTGTACCGGTAAAAAGTAAAAATGGCAAAGATGTATCGGGCGCCATGAAATCCGTACTCGCGAAGGGTCGTGTACCGCAAAAATTACATGTCGATCAGGGCAAAGAATTTTATAACAGCGACTTCAGAGCTCTCTTACGACAGTATCGTATTGAATTATATTCGACATTTAGTAACATGAAAGCATCGATATGTGAACGTTTTAATCGCACTTTAAAGACCCGCATGTGGAAACAATTTAGTCTGCGAGGCTCGTATAAATGGACAGATATTTTACCGAAATTGATGTCAAGCTATAACAGCAGCAAACATCGTACGATAAAAATGAAACCAAAGGATGTCACCGCTAAGAATGAGAAAAAGATTCTTCGCCATATTTATGGAAATTATCGTGTCAATCGTACGCGAAAAATAAAGTTCAAAATTGGAGATAATGTTCGAATCAGCAAGTACAAACATGTTTTTGAGAAAGGCTATACACCAAATTGGACGACTGAAATTTTCACTATAAACGACATACGAAATACCGACCCTGTAACGTACAAGCTTACGGATTATCAGGGTCAGTCGATTGAAGGTGGTTTCTATCAGGAAGAACTCACTCCAGTCAGAAATCCGGATATTTACCTTGTGGAAAAAATAGTGCGTAAACGTGGAAATCAACTGCTAGTGAAATGGCTAGGTTTCGACAATTCACACAACAGTTGGATAAATGAGGAGGATTTGTAAAGGTTTTTCAAATAAAGGATAATAAAAATATATCAAATGTTTTTTTTATTTTTTATAACCATATGGTACAGTATCCGTAGTGTCCGGTAAAATAATTCGCTTATCATCTAGCCAACTTAATGCTATTTTTTTCTGTCTTATCGTATGGACTTCGTGTTTTTTGCTTTGAATTAAATATTGATATTTCACTGAATTTTCATGTTCCAGCAAACATTTTTTATAATCGTCGAATTTGATGGTTTTCAGAGTCGCTCCTTTAATACCTTTTGCTCGCTTTTTTTCGCTACTTTCGCCGAAAGTTTTAAAAGCGTACAATTTTGCTCGTAATCCGATAAATTCCTCCATTATTTTACCATTCATTTCATCTTTCATTAAGCCGAGAACTTTTTTATTCGCTAGTGGTATTCCATATACGTTGTCAGCCGGATAATCGGAAGTATCAAATCTATGCAGATCACGTTTCAAATACGCATAAATATCGGGGACGGTAAAGTGATACAAAAGGCTGTCGGTGTCCGTGTACATTAGTTTTGCATGATCGCCAAATGTCGGTTTTATATAGTGATAGTGGAAGTCGTAGATGTACGTTTTTGCGAGATCGAGAATAGAAAATCCAACGTATATGGGTTTATTGAAGTGTACTTTGACACGATTCATTTCAATTATCACAATATCATTATCAAATACGGTGCAGCTATGGAAGTTCGATTTTGCAATGAGAGCCTTCGCACCGTATCTACCTTCCCACTTTGTCACGAGTTTCACATCCTTCTGTTTCCGTACATTTTCCATCGTCTTTCCAAATACCGCATTATTCATTAGTTTAAAAAAGTTTTTTTCAAATTCATTCGTTGATTTTTTCCTTAATTCAGTGTTCAAATCAATGTATGTTTTAAGCCATGGGGCTTGTTTAAACTTTAAGACTCTATAAATTTCCTTCAACTTCATTCCAAGATTCAAATATTGCTTTAGATTTATATAATGAATAATGTACTTATTCTTTGGAGAAAGTGTCGTCATCAATTTTGAATTTTTACTGCCAGGCGGTATATAGTGCTCGGGACAAAGGGGAAGGTCTTTATGTGTTTCGAAAAGTTCCTCAGGATACTCCAAATCGACTTCAAGGATATACCCTGTAGGAGAATCATCGGGAACTGTGCGGACATCTATTGGCTCGTGCTCCCATTCGAATGAGCTAACCGGCAGGTATTGGCTCATAGCTGCTCCGTATAAATTATTCACGTCAAAGTACATTAAGTATGATTCCTCTTTGCTTGGATCATAATCTTCACCCATGTATCTATTGTTTGCTTGAGCATGTCGATTCGAGCACTGCGATACGCCACCTCGAATACCTTTCTCGACAAATAAAAGCATTTCCGGATCGGTGAGAAGCTCAAGTTCTACATCAGTACATTTGAGCATCGCGTCAAAAGCAAGTCCCGGTGCCGTGAAATAATGCAGAGGATCCAGCGTGTACGTAGAAGAGCAGTTGCGTCGAAAATTCTCAAATATATCCGCCAAAAGTAGGACATCAGTTTTTAAATACAAATCTGAATATTCACCTAATGAGGTTATGTGAAATGTACGCCAAACTTTATTGGCATGCTCGTAGTCTTGTTCTGAAATATCTTCATTAGTTAATTTTGAATAAAACTCTTCTTTCGATGGTAACTGCTCTTCATTGAGTTTTCCCCAATCATCAACGTACTCGTAGGGGAAGACACCTTTCCTCGTAAGCAACTGGAATTCCTCCACACTATCACAATATTTACGTGTGATTGATTTATCACTATCGTCCAAGTACGATGCTAGTTTTTCGAGACTACTTGCCATAAACCTGAAAGAGTCGATGAAACGTAAATTTACATTTGTACCATCAACGAATTTCGTGAATGAAATATATCTCTCCTTGTTTACGGGAAGCAGTTTGACCGTACCATCGAATTGTGTTGCCAATGTTTTTATTAAAAAATGTGAATCGTAGCCGGAAAGATTGTGAAAGACTACGGGAATACTGTGAGATTTCGTATAATTCAAATTACACTTCAGATGCGCGGCACCGCGAAATTTACCTGTGAAATGGCAATGATCGCGGTGTTTCACATCGGTTGCAGTAAAAGGTTGTTCACAGATATGACACTTTATAGCATTATAATATTGTTGTTTTTCTTGAGAAATGAGTGGTGTCATCGGTACGATATTGGCCAAATAAGAATCAACAAGTTGAGCTATTTTGAATAGTTCATTAATGAACCACTCGATACAATCGGGTCCTCGTTTCAATTCGAATGTGGAGAGGGAATCGTTGAAGGCACATTGCAAATAATACGCTGCACTGTGTGGGACGTGCTTTTGACACTCATTTCCAGTCGGTTCAAGAAGACATTCGAGGTCAGCGTACACCACAAATGGCACATCCTCTTTGTACCGATAATTTTTGAAATTCAAAATTTTATTTTCCTCGGTCGGTAAAATCATTTTCGTTTTGTTCATGCTCATGCAATCGTGTTTATGATTTTCGAAAGAACTTTGAAGATAGAAGTGATTCAAGCAGTTGTCACAGAACCATGTGTGCTGATTATAGGTTGTTACTTGGGTACTTAGCAAACGTGACAGGTTGCGAATCCAAGCAAAGTGGTGGATTTGTTGGAAATTGTCTTGCCCATCTACGTCCATACCGATATTTCCCTCCATCATGAGAAGGTGTATAGTGGGCCTATCCGACTTATTTTTACTCATGTACAACGGCACTATTTCACTTTTTCTACCTACTACGCCGTATACATTAATCGTCAAATTGTTCATTTTCTCAAATTTGCAAATGTCTTTCAAAGCTATCGGGAAATGTATGCCGTCATATTTCAACACTGTTTTGAAGTTGGGGTACGAACTTGTGCGATCAACATGATTTTCGGCTGGATAGAGTGCTGCTGTCACAGCCCACAAGAAACAGAATTCATCTCTGTTCTTCACATTCACAACAGCCTTTTTCCCCCGTATAGCCTGTGGAAGATGAGCATACGTCGAGATACCACCACGCAGTGGTACGTAGTGGTTGATGTTGACCGTCATGTTGACAATTTCTCGCATCGACCATCCTGAATCACGTTCTTGAAACTCTTCAACATCGACCAGGAGACGATCTGTCACGTTCTCATCGAACCATCTCTTTATATCCGTAGATGCGAGAATTGCCTCATTGCGTGTGTTAAAGTACTTCGTTTCTTCAATCATTTCACCGTTTTTCATTGCAGCAAACTTGCACGCTAGCACAACGTTTGCCTTCAAATTTCCGTCCTTTTTGAGCACGTTTGTTAGCCGCTTGACAGTGGTGACTTTGGCATCATACAGGAATGATCGCAGATCTTTGTGGATGAGATTCACCACTGCCCCCGTTCGTATGCGATTTTGAAACGCGGACTCCAAATGCACCCAACGAACGCGATCGGATACTTTGTCGCGTGCCCCAATATTTCCCCCTGCTCGTTGATGAGCTCGATGTTTTTCACTCAGCGATTTGAGCAGGGAAATCGTTGTTTGAATTCGCGTTTTTTCACCACTCGACAAACCCGGTGTTTTCAAGATTTTATTGAGAAGTCTGATATTTCGAGCCTGATAGTTTTTCCATTTTTCCACTTCTTTTGTAGATGCACTTTCCAATAATTTATAGGCATTTTCCATGATGCTTATCAATTTCAAACACTTTTCCGACTCCATTTTTTGTAATATTTGAAAGTTCACGCAATGAGTTACTGTGGACGATGTCGTTCGAAGAATGACCTCGCACTACTGCAGCGGTTGCATTTATAGTGCAAATCACTGCGCAATAAGTAACCTTGTCGGCATTTTCTACATTGCATCCTTGTCTTTGGTGTAATGTGTGAATTCTTTTGAACAATTCCCAGAATTATAATGCAATAACTGCGCAATAAGTAATCTGATATCCTTGTCGCCATTTTCTATGTAGCATCCTTGTCTTAGGTGTAACCTGACACCCTTGTTGGCATGGGCAAATTCATCGTCGGACTCGATATAAACAATTCCCAGAATTATCATGCAATCATACAAATTACTGCGCAATAAGTAATTTGATTGTTGCGATGGGTAAATTCTTTGTCACAGATGCGACATGAACAATTCGCACAACTCTAAAATATTCGATACGAAGTTGATATCCCGGTCGCCCTTTTCCGCAGCTAACGTGTTTCATAATGCTGTCATCGTCGAACTTTCTAGAACATTTGATGGTCATCGTTTCCAAGAACACCCGATGAACACATCATGGCCATCGAATGTTCTAGAACTTTTTCACGCGCATGCACTCATTGTCAAATAACATACTTATTTCAAAATTCGCGATACCATCGTTTAAAATATTAGATCCTCCTTTAGCCGTATCAATGATCCAGAACTCTCCAACACAATAACATCATCGAGAACCTTCTAGAAGCTTCGATGAATCATTGTAACGTCACTGATACCCTTGTCGTAATTTTCTATGTCACCCCATCCTATCTTTAAAAATATCTTTCAAGGCTATGAACAAATTGATATAAAATGATTGAAATTGTGGTATTTAGCTCAGTCTCGCTCGAGATGGAGTACATAGTTGATCTCCAGGGTTTTAAAAAACCTTCCAACGAGTTTGTGTTGAAAGAATTTTCGATGGTTTCCCTGTGTGATTGTAATGTGCCCCCAATCACATTTGTCTTCGGACCGCCTTGTGCATGGAACGATTTACCCGTAAAATATAGATGCACGAATGCATGGCTGACACGCAATTTCCATGGTATACCATGGTGGTTCGGTGCAATCCCATATGAAGCAGCATCGGAAATAATTCGAGGCATTTTACAAAATGCTCGAACGATCTATGTGAAGGGATCGGAGAAAAGAGAATGGATGACGAAAATCTTGATGGAGGAACCTGGACGCATTGTTAATCTAGAACTTCTCGACTGCCCTTCGATTCAAAAGTTGCACAAGACGATATCCGCTGGATGTCCCTATCACGCAAACTCTACTAAGTTTAATTGCGCTATGAAAAATGTACAGGCGCTGAAAAATTGGATACTCCAACCTTATGATTGAAATTTTTCTCAATAAATCAATCTTAAACATCATACACGTTTTATGTTTATTTCAAAACCTTCCTTATCCTTTGATCATGCAAGATCAAATAATTAAAGGGAAACGATATACGAATAATCTCAAGGATTTCTTTATCTGTGTCCAGTGACACAGTTATTGGGATGGCATACAGCTGTAGGTTCACCGTGAATTTCTTATCGGATGTAATCGAATACGGTAAAGAGAGAAAAAATATAGGTCGCATATTTGTCGCGTCATTGCTGTCACGTTGCACCCCCCAATAACTCGAACGCTCTTTCTCGGAACTCTATAGAAAAACATCGCAATACGATTCTCTCTCTCTCTCTCTCTCTCTCTCTCTCTCTCTCTCTCTCTCTCTCTCTCTCCCTCTGTCACACATAAATGTAGCGCGAAGCTAATAAGATTCTAATAAGAGCTTTATTATCGACTGTCGGTAAAAAATAAATCATTGTCTACAATAGGGTGACTTCTAGAACGTTCGAGAACACATATTACCGCCCGCAATTATTAATTCAACTGCGTAGCTTATATATTTATCGGGATAAACAATTCCTAGAAATCTGTCCTTGAAAATGCCCCCTACTGAGCCATCACATCGATGAATTGTTATCACTAAATCAACTGCGTAGTTTATTATATAAATATATATATTTTTTAACTTTATACATTTAAGTTTATACATATATATATATATATATATAATGGATAAACAATTCCCGGAAATCTGGCCCTGAAAATTCCCCCTCACAACCTTGAACGATGACATATTCTGTAACCCCGACACCCCCCCCTCCAAAGGTCATCGAAAACCTTCTAGAACATTCGAGAAGCTTCGCGATGACGTCATCGCATCGATGAATTATTATCACTAAATCAACTGCGTAGTTTATTATTATCATTATTATTATTATGATATATATATATATATATATATATATATATATGTATTATGGATAAACAATTCCCGGAAATCTGTCCTTGAATATATATATATCCCAAGGTCATCGAGAACCTTCTAGAACATTCGAGACATCCCCCCTCCGCCCCCCTCTACCCGCACCCCCCTCGCCCACATTTGGTCCAGAACCCGTGTTGTATATTCTAGAACATTCGAGAAGCTTCGCGATGACGTCATCGCATCGATGAATTATTATCACTAAATCAACTGCGTAGTTTATTATTATCATTATTATTATTATGATATATATATATATATATATATATATATATATATATATATATATATATATATATATATATGTATTATGGATAAACAATTCCCGGAAATCTGTCCTTGAATATATATATATCCCAAGGTCATCGAGAACCTTCTAGAACATTCGAGACATCCCCCCTCCGCCCCCCTCTACCCGCACCCCCCTCGCCCACATTTGGTCCAGAACCCGTGTTGTATATCTACTTGTGCCAAAGGATTTTCCGATATTCGAAGTGGTTCACAAGTTACGGCTCTGGAACGGAGCAGGTATACGGAGCGAGTATACTTTCAAACGCGTTTTTCTCGAAACACCATTTTTCGAAACGGTGACCACGATATTTCAGAAACTACTGCACCGATCTTGTTCAAATTTATACAGCATCTTTAATATGTTATAAGCCAGCGATTGAACTAGGATTATCATGATTGATTCGATAGTTTTTTTTGTACGAGCGAAAAACTTAAGAAAAAATTAGTAAAAAATAGAATGTAATTTTCAAAAGTGTATAAAAAAGTCAATTTTTGTAATTTAGAATTCACTCTAGTTCAATCGATAGTCTTAAATATGAAGATTAAAATGCCGTTTGGTTTTTTGATTTCAGATAAGCAGAACAGCCGCAATCTTGGTCACCGTCAAGCACCTCTTTTACTCGATGTCTTCCTGTCGGCCACTATAACTTTTATTCTATTATATATTTTGACTTCAAAAAAATTGTAAAGCTTATGTAAATGTTAATAAAGATTATGCAAAAACAATGAGATTGATTATTTCGATGCTTTGCCTGTAAAAAATTATTGAAAAAGCCGTAAAAAAACAGCCGAGAAACTAGAGGACCGCGTTAAAGGGTCAGGTTCCGAACCCCCCCCCCCCCCCGCCGGTCAAGCTGAAATTGTGCTCAAACTTTCCTTTTAACATTTTAATAAGACAACCCCTAAAGGGATTTTTGGTGGCTCGCAATAGTTTTCGAGATATTGAATTTTTAAGTTATTTTTTTAACGCGCGCCGATTATGTCTATATCTGCTCCGTCTCCGTCCATACCTATAAATGTAATAGCGCTCTCCGTTTTGGTCAAACAAAAATACCCAAACCAACCCAAAGAAAAGACAAACAAACAAACCTAAACAAACCCAAACCCAAAAACTATTGCGCTTCGCCAAAAATCCCTCTAGGGCTTGTCTTAAGGGGCCAGTCTACTTTGAAAATTTCAAAAAATCGAGAGCAAGCAAGACTTGAAGAAATCGACGATGATGAGCAATCAGAAGGGATTTTGTACGATGCAGGAATTGCCGATTGAGTTTAGGTAAGAGTTTTTCATAGTATAAACTTCAAACGCGTTTTATTCGAAACAACGTTTTCAAAATCTAGCTCCATCGTGTCTCTAAAACTAATAAACCGATTCTCTTGAAATTTGAACCACATATTGTAAACATGATTCGCAACAAGATGACCCTCGATGGTTTAAAAATTTTGATTTTCACTCTTTTTTTTGCGAAAAACTGCCAAAAAACCGTGTTTTTTTTTACTTTTTTCGTTTTTCATCTACCATTTTCTTTCATTTTTTGATAACACTTTATATCCGAGGGTCATTTTGTAGGTGCTGTCATACTGAATCTCATGAACTTTACTTAGAAATGAATAAAAATGAATGAAATTTTTTTTTGAGTAAACTATTGTTTGGGTCGCGACTTCTTACATTTTTGTTTGATTTTCTATGAAATCATATGTTTGCTTCAACTGAATGTTTCAGTTGATTACAAATGGATATGAGGAAAATCGGATACTTTACTGTAAAAAAGAGTTACTAGCGTTGGATCGATTTTTTTTTAAATTAGCTTCGTTGGAATGCAACAATGCAAATTTTTACATTAGAATGATGTATTGAATTTAAATATTTTATTTGGCCGAAAATATATACTGTTTCTCTTGAAAAGAATGTTAGCGGACTATAATATATTAATTGGATTAGTAATAATTATATTGGGTTACTAATCTAAATGTAATTTTTTAATTAATTAAGACTTGTGTAAAAGCCAAGGGGTTAGGCTACTGTGAACATTTGAAAAGGCTCGTTGGTGGCTTGAGGCAACTTAAATTGAAGCGGAAGATCTAACTTATGGTACAGAAATCGCAGATTGAAGGTGAAATTATGATTACAAAGATCGAACTGCTAATAAAACTTTTAACCCGATTTTCTCGAAACTATGTTTGTCAAAACGGTGTACACGATTTTTCGACATCTAATGAACGGATTGTCTTGAAATTGAGTACACTTATTCCGTGTCATAGTAGTTTAGTCGTAACCGACGTTTTCTTGACATTCCGTTTTCATTAGTTATTAAGAATAATGTCATTTTTTCACGAAACATCGAGAAAAAAAATTCTAAAAATGCTAAAAAAGTTTTAAAAATATTTTGATTAATTAATCAGGATAAACAAAAGCTAGGTCAAGTTTTAGTCAATATTATCAGTACAAAAAAAAACTCATTTCTGTTTGTTTCGCATCAATTGGGTGGCCAAAGTCGAAATTGTTCATAACTTCTGTAATGATGAATATTTTTCATGAGGTGTGGTACAAAACTTTGTTATTATACATAGAAATAAATGGTCAAACGATTTTTTAATCCTATTAATTATTCCTTCAAAATTAATTTTTTCAATCAACACTGATTTTCGGATCGCCACAGTAGCCTAACCCCGTAATATATTTAAAAAAATATTAAAGCCCGATAGCGTTATTCATGCCATCAAAAACATTTTAGTTCTGGTATTTGCGCTAAAAGTATCGATGCTGTTGGAGTTTCCATCGTTGGAATGCAACGGAAATTCTTTTTTGTTTACTGTTTTTTCCGCTTTTATTGTCATCCAAAATATTTTTCGATAGATTCGGGTTGTAGATCTCGAAATAGGATGTTCAAAAAAGATTGCCGTGGCTTTGATCGTTAAAAAAAGTATGCAAACAGAAAAAAAATTTGCATTGTTGCATTCCAACGATACAAATTTAAAAAAAGATTCGCATGTTGCATTCCAACGATGCAAATTTAAAAAAAGCTGCGCATGTTGCATTCCAACGATGCAAATTTCAATGGCATGAATATCGGACCTTGTCGCAATGAAATGGCAGGTACAATATGACGATTCAAATTACAAATTAATAATCAGATTTTGATTTTTTATATTACGAAACATCAATTCTGGGGTTGTCCATAATATGTTTACTACCCCCACCTCCACTCATTCGCTTCTAATAAATCATTCAGTCGCCGAATACAGATTACACTAAAACATTTACATGACTTGAATTAATGATTTCGTCACATTCAACACTCAATGAAAAAAATTGCCTGCAATGAGAGACATGCTTCAAATATAAAAATTTCGTCGAGTCGACCAAACATTTCGGCAGAAGTGAATAAAAAATATCAGCGCTCCAACGAAAATCAAATAAAATTAAATACGCCACATTTATTCGATCCAAATGAATCATCCAATAAAATACAGTCGCCGTAATACCGAATCTCTTTCGAATGTTAATATTGCGTCCCACTCGTTCGAGCAATATTTTTGCTGTCTCAGTTAAAGAGGGAGATACCTTTAGGCAAGGAAAAAATTGCTGATTTTCATGATTTTTTAAGAGCAAAGATTTCGTCACCATATTTTAGACTTAAGATATGTTTTATTACTACTTTTGGCTGTTACATGATAGATATTTTTTTAATTAATCTTTAAGAAACGGGCAGGTATGGCACGGTCTTTTTTAAATGGTCCCCTAGGACCTCAAAAATGATGTTCCAAAAGATTATGGCCGGGAAAAATCTCTAAGTACTCGGTTTTCGAATTTTAGTACAAGGCCGCCTGGTCCGCAGCTCACTATTAATGCGATTAATTTCAAAATGGCGGCTGTGCAGCGTTTATCTCAAAATTGCATTTTTTAAGTTGGCCGGAAACATTACTCAGACAATTTTCAACCAATTCACTTCAAATGTTGCATATATCTTGAAAAATACACTGTCTATAGAAGAACGTAGGATTTTTTTTGTATTGCATAGTTCATTTGTTATTAACAATTATCTGACGATTTTTTAGCCAAATTTTTCACTTTCCACTTTAGGACTGCGCCATTTGGCCAAAAATCAATATGTCGAAAAAATCCTACGTACTTCTATAGCAGTTATTATATACAATCGAAAACAATTTATTGGTTCATTATAATTAAAAAATTACAGGAGCTGTTTGTCCGGCCGTGGACCCTGGAAAAACGGAGACGTCATCGCAAAAACGCTGCACAGCCGCCATTTTGGGGGTAATCGCTTCAAAAAAATTATTGTATACAGTCACTAATATGTATGATAAACACCCTTTTTGTAATCTCGATTTACTTTATAGTTTTTCTGAAAAAAAATCCCCAAAAAGCCTATTTTTCGGCCTCTAGAGTGGCCTAAGGCTCTTAAGGGAGACTTTGTCCTTGAAATTTTCAAAAAATCAATTTGAGCTCAACGTGAGCAGCTAGAAGAAGAGAAGGGATGCCTCTATGGACCAGGCATTGCCGATTAGCGGTAATTATAAACACATTTGTGTAAACACATTACAAAACTTTAAAGGCGTTTTTCTCGAAAACACGTTTTTAAAAATGGCTGACATTCTCCTGACCGCTGTAATTAACATATCGACCTGAAATTTGGAGAGCATACTCAGAAAATATGTCTTCACGGAATGACGGATCGTTTTTTCGATAGATACATTTTTGCATTTATTATTTATCTTTTTATGCGAAAAAAACGCGAAAATTCGATTTTTTTTTAATTGCCGCCATTTTCCGAAATTTGTACTAAACGAAAAACCCATCCGTCACTCCATGACCAAAGGGTCACAGATTGATAATATGCTTTGAATTTGTGTTTCAGATCAACAAAGAGGGGGCAGTGATGTCAGCCGTTTACATCCCGCGATTTGAGGACCTGTTTTCGCGGAGCTGCAACGGCTGCCATTTTATTTTTTTTTATTTTTAACGTTCTGTATATCATGAATAAAAGCAAGAAAAAAACCGCACTCAAAAAGCTTTACTCGTTTCCTTTGAAAAAAATAAAATGTAAACACCTGAAATATGGCACTCCAAGGACAAAGCCTCCGTTAACGCTAATACGCAGTATATGAACCAAGAAAAAATGAAAAATGTTGAAAATCGATTAAATGGTACGCTTTGAAACAAAAAGATTGAATTTTCCGGAAAAAAATAGCATTATTTCGCAATACGAAAATACGTTTTTTTTCTAAAACATTTAGGTTCATGCTTCAGACAATAAGATTAGAAAGATTTGAACAAAATTTCATGAGAATCAGTCAATTAGGTTTTTAGTTATACGTCACGCCAGTTTTGAAAATGCAGTTTAAAAGACCGTGCAATTTATTATTACTTATCTGTTTTCAAATTTGCATCACCCCCGCAATTTTCAAAGATTAATAAAAAAATACTATGTAACAGCCAAACGTATTAATAAAACATACTTTAAGCCTAAAAAATAATGAAGAAATCTTTTATTTAAAAAAAAAATCATAAAAATCAGCAAATTTTTCCTCGCCTAAAAATATCCCCCCCCCACCCCGCCCAAACGTGACACGTATGAGGAATTCATTTCCCAATTGCTTACCACGCCGAACGTATGTCCAAACGCGTAATATTTTCGAATACCGTTGATATTTTTTCCGCAACCGTAAGTTTCGAAAAACTCGTTCAACGAAGCGTACGGCACGTTTGTCCAAATAATAAGGAGTAAAATAATATATTACTTAATTGGACAAACACAGGCGCAAGAGTCTGCCCATCGACGGCCGAAGTGAGGGCTTGGAGGAGGGTGTTTCGCGTACGTGATGCAATATTCCGCTAATCGATATATAACGTGCACGCCATTATTTACCGTACGACAAATTTGTCCACGGTAAACCACGAGCAATATTTTATCGTAACTCTCGACGCTCGTTTATACCGCACCGTACGTCCAAATATAACAGTGATCACCGGGCTTGTTTGCAATTCTGACCGATGCGCGCGTTACACGAATCTGGCCTCTCGTTTATCTCCCGCGCGTATATGGCCGATTTTATTCGCGCAAAACTCAAACCAACGAATACATTCGTTAAAATTTGTAATTTTAACGCAATGTATATACGGACACACGGTGTGCATAATACGCGGGTGATGCGTCGATATGGGACATTCCACGCCATTTCACCTAGCTCGTGACCCCGATCATTTTTGGTTTTTCTGATTTTTTTTGTGTAATTGTATCCCATGAAAAAATATTCACACCAATTTTTAGATTTTTATCTCTTTCCTTTTAGACGGTATAATTTTCCAAAAATGTCGATTTCAGAAGTTTTGGACACGTTTAAACGCTGATAACTCCTGACCTAATTGAGGTATCGACAAATGTCACTATATAATTTAATTTTCATTTTGAAGCATACTTTCGTTAAAAAATATGAAACATTTATGAACTATCAATATCAACGATTTTTTAAATTCTAAAGTCAAAGTGTTTTTTTTAAAGATGATTGCATTTTTATTGCTTTCAAAAAATTCTGGATAATAGAGTGATCCATTCTATGATTTTTAAGACTAGTCTCATCGTGGGGCCCATTTTTCATTCTATTTTTTTTCGAATTAATCATATCTTTTTGAGAAGATTTTTATCATTTGAATCTCTAATAATGATATTAATGATTTTGTGATTTCCAATTCGGCTTCGTCAGGCCCAAAAAGGTTTATTTTTCATTTGTGCGGAATTCAACGATAAAAAAATATTTTGATTAAAAAATCATTTTTGACGTTGATATTGATGATTGATATTTTTTTCATATTTTTTAACGAAAGTATGCTTAAAAATTAAGGGAAATTATGTAGTGACATCTGCCGATACCTCAATTAGTTCAGGACTTATCAGCGTTCAAACGTTTCCAAAACTTCCGAAATCGACGTTTTTGGAAAATTATAACTCCTTAAAGAGAAGAGATAACGATCTAAAAATTGTTGTGGATATGCCTTTCACGGGGTACAAATTTAAAAGAAAAACATCGGAAAAACCAAAAATGGTCGGAGTCACGGGCTAGATGAAATAGCGTGGAATGTCCGGTAGATAACCGTATTTATTTTCGCAATCGCGTGATGCGAAATCATCGCCCGATACGTATATATCGGGCGATGATCAACAAAGAGTTTCGTATGAAACTCTTTGTTGACAGATTCCGCACGGCGATTAACGAACGCACCCGGGCATATCATAAATGTTAACACAATGAATAATTTTCATCAATACTCATAATTATCCCCCCCCCCTTTTCCCTCATTATCCAAAGACTTTTCTGCAAATAACGACCGCAGATCTCTAAAAAAAAATACGTAAAAAAGTTGGATCTATTTTCGTAGTCTGAACCGCCAAATAAAACTTTTGACCAACTAAAAATAATTGACTTCCATTGCATTCCAACGATGAAAACTTCAACGGCGATAAAAAGTGCAATCATAAAAAAGGAAAGGAAGAAAGAAAAAGAAATCGAGCAAACGTTATTAACGAGGTTCATTGAATACTGAATATATATGCCATAAAATTAAGCGCGCCTCGTGTTTGCTCTTTGCGAATTATCAAATCGACGTGCTTTGCGTGGGCGGGCTGGCCTCACGCGAAGTATGCGGTATAATAAAATGATTGCGCACAAATATACTTCATTGAAACGGGCACAAATTTATCGCTCGCGCGGATATCTCTCTCACAAAGACGGGCCCGAGTGAATTAGATATAGAGAATGAGAGCTGGGGGGGGGGGTCTTTGAAAACGACCGGAAGGACGGAGACCGTCCGGGATACTGCTGCCACGATATAGGGACTCGAAACGGAAGAGGAAACTCGTGCACAGTGGATTCTAACGACCGTCAGAACTACTGTTGCCCAGTGGTCTCTCTCTCTCTCTCTCTCTCTCTCTCTCTCTCTCTCTCTCTCTCTCTCTCTTCTTCATCTCTGTTTTATTCTCAGCTGCTCTTACACCGCTGTCGAAATACATTAATCGATCCCTTGTGCTTTTGGCCTCAGAGATTTACGGACGACAGTATCGTAGTGCATTTTGGTATGGCAAGAGAGCCAGGAAAGAACTCACGTGGGCATGCATTTGCCCATGTGAGGACCGGGAGGCCACAACCGGAAAATACTCTTCCGTTGAGATTATGTTGCCGATACAAGTTGAACAAAGAAAAACTAAACAATCATCCGAGCAAGAACTGAAACGGAAATGCACCTATGCAGTTTCGTAGCCATAGTCCGAGCTTTGACTGGGAGCTTTCAAATTCTTGCCTATCCCCTATAGGGTCGCCTGTCGTAACAAAAATGCCAGCATACAGCCATTAAAAGGTTTGCTGATAATCGGCCAATAATTCGTCGACCAGCATTGGGGTACTGTAGGCGGATGAACGGCTTGCCAGATCTATGCCAGCCATTAGTGGGCCAATACCATCGCACCGATAATATGGTGATCAGCATTGGGTTATCCTAGGCGGATGAACGGCTTGCCAGATCTATTCCAGCCATTGATGGTTTGTTTTTGTGCGTTGTGCAGATGCAGGTCGTTAAACTGTAATACGTAAAAACAAGGGATAAGGTTTCGAAAAGCATATCCCACTGATGAAGCTGAAATTTTGCACAGACCTTCTTTTCAATATTTTAAGAGAACCTTTAAAAGGATATTGGCGACTACCCAAATAGGGTTTTACAATCGGCACAGTAATGGCCCACGACTGGTTGCCAGAGAACAAACGATGGCGCGGTAATGGCTATACAAACGGGCCAGATCCGCACCATGCATGGTTGGTAATGGTAAACCATGAATGGCTGCAAAGACTTGGCCAACTATCATACGCCCATATTGGCCCAGCAACGGCTGCCGGATCTTCTGCCGGAAATGAAAAACAAAAAATTGACAAATTATGAATATAAAAATTCTAGTAGTATCTTTTTTTGTTTTCTTATGCTTTACTTATGTCCATGTACATAGAATAATTGCATTAAAAACGCTTTCTGGATTGTTCAAGTTTTTACCTTTCATCAGGATCGAACCTGCCCCTTTCGTTCTAGTGTCGAGCGTCCTACCCACTCAGCCATTCTAACACTTACAGAATCCATCGTTTGTTCGTTCCTCACTTTTATGCCGATAATTTTATTCGTGACATTAAAGTTTACCGACCATTTTTTCGGTCCATTTAGGCTGTAAAAATAACACGCTCGTTTTGGGTGAAGTTCCGAAAAGCATACTCCTCTGATCGAGCTGAAATTTTGCAATGAACTTCTTCTCATTATCCTAAGAGAAACCGTTAACGGATTTTTGACGACTAGCAATAGTTTTCGATATATCGCATTGTAAAGTTTATTATTTCACGCCATACGAGTATATCTATATATCCGATAGATACCCCCCACTCCTCCGGCCGCGCTGCTTGCTGGCAAACAGTGCTCGCCCGTACGTGCATATCATTTTCCATGTGGGATGGGTTTGTTTGGGTTTATTTAATATGGTAGAAGTGCAGTACGATAAATAACTTTCAATATACGATATATCGAAAACTATTGCTACCCATATAGGGTCGCCTGTCGTAACAAAAATGCCAGCATTCAGCCATTAAACGGTTTGCTGATAATCGGCCAATGATTCGTCGACCAGCATTGGGGTACTGTAGGCGGATGAACGGCTTGCCAGATCTATGCCAGCCATTCGTGGGCCAATACTTTCGCACCGATAATGTGGCGATCAGCATTGGGGTATCGTAGGTAGATGAACGGCTTGCCAGATCTATGCCAGCCATTCGTGGGCCAATACTATCGCACCGATAATGTGGCAATCAGCATTGGGGTATCGTAGGCGGATGAACGGCTTGCCAGATCTATTCCAGCCATTGATGGTTTGTTTTTGGGTGTTTTGCAAATTCAGGTCGTTAAACTGTAACACGTAAAAACAAGGGATAAGGTTTCGAAAAGCATATCTCACTGATGAAGCTGAAATTTTGCACCAACCTTCTTTTCAATACTTTAAGAGAACCTTTAAAAGGATATTGGCGACTAGCAATAGTTTTCGATATATCGTATATTGAAAGTTATCTATTGTACTGCGCTTCTACTATATTAAATAAACCCAAACAAAACCATCCCACATGGCAAGTGATATGCACATACGGGCGAGCACTGTTTGCCAGGAAGCAGCGCGGCCGGAGGAGTGGGGGGTATCTATCGGATATATAGATATACTCGTATGGCGTGAAATAATAAACTTTACAATGCGATATATCGAAAACTATTGCTAGTCGTCAAAAATCCGTTAACGGTTTCTCTTAGGATAATGAGAAGAAGTTCATTGAAAAATTTCAGCTCGATCAGAGGAGTATGCTTTTCGGAACTTC
This sequence comes from Ophion slaviceki, assembly GCA_944452715.1. Lineage (NCBI taxonomy): Eukaryota > Metazoa > Arthropoda > Insecta > Hymenoptera > Ichneumonidae > Ophion > Ophion slaviceki. The sequence goes on along the minus strand of OX101788.1, from coordinate 29,350,210 downwards.
ACCCAAAACGAGCGTGTTATTTTTACAGCCTAAATGGACCGAAAAAATGGTCGGTAAACTTTAATGTCACGAATAAAATTATCGGCATAAAAGTAAGGAACGAACAAACGATGGATTCTGTAAGTGTTAGAATGGCTGAGTGGGTAGGACGCTCGACACTAGAACGAAAGGGGCAGGTTCGATCCTGATGAAAGGTAAAAACTTGAACAATCCAGAAAGCGTTTTTAATGCAATTATTCTATGTACATGGACATAAGTAAAGCATAAGAAAACAAAAAAAGATACTACTAGAATTTTTATATTCATAATTTGTCAATTTTTTGTTTTTCATTTCCGGCAGAATATATGGCAGCCGTTGCTGGGCCAATATGGGCGTATGATATTGGGCCAAGTATTAGCAGCCATTCATGGTTTACCATTAACAACCATGCATGGTGCGGATCTGGCCAGTTTACATAGCCACTTCCGCGCCATCGTTTTTTCTCTGGCAACCAGTCGTGGGCCATTACTGTGCCGACTGTAAAACCCTATTTGGGATGTTTTATCACGAACGCGCCCAAAAATCATTCACAATCAGACGATCGGAATGTTGGAAACGGTGAACCCTCTTTCTTTCTCATTCGGTAAAAGATAGAGAAGTGCACTGCAAAAACAAATGTGTTGTTTTTACACACTTTAGGTGTGTAAATGGCTGTAGACACTTTTCACAGGTTTTAACGTGTGTGAAAAATAACGGTGTAAAAAGAACACCGATAGATGCGTTCAAATAACACACTTACGTGTGTTGTTTTCTTACACACGTTAAAACGTGTAAAAAGTGTCTACAGCCATTTACACACTCAAAGTGTGTAAAAACAACACACTTATTTTTGCAGTACTGTATATACATGGGATGCGTCGGAATAAGAAATTGAATAAAAAAAGCTTTTTAACGTCAAAATATATACATTTATTGAACTGAACTCAACGGTACTTATATATTACTCTGTAGTATGCATGAAAAGTGTCACTGTTTTTCTTGTCTTCGTATAGGCTAGGTTCTCATACAGTTTCACGATGACGGCGCTCAACAAACAAACTCAAAAATGATCTATAAATGAAACAAAAAGTTAAGACCAAATGTAGTCTTGAATTAACCGGTTAATCAATCGATGTCAAATCAACTAATGAGTTTCACGTGATGCCGTAACCAAGGTGATTTTTAAAACATATGATCAATAAGTCGCAATTAACACACTTAAACTGTGTTGCTTTTTCCCGTGTTATTTTTGCTCGTGTGTTGCTATCAACGTGTGTTGTTTAGTCCAATGTTTGTACACATGCGTCTTGTATGTTAAGGGGTTACCCCCACTTGCGATTTTGAAAAAATCGACTTTTTTTATTGCATTTTTTTGAAGTATAAGTATCCGGTCCCATACAGAAGTATGGGCCCGGAATAGATGACTCTATGTACGTTTACAAAAAAAAAATATTTTCTTCGTGTAAACTGAAATTGAAACTTTAAACGCGTTTTTCTCAAAATGGCATTTCTGAAGTCGGTGACCAAGATTACTCGAACACTAATGAACCGATCTTCTTGAAATTTTGCAGGCTTATTTAATACATAAAAATGTAGTCTTCCATCGTTCGATATTTTTTTTCGAAAAAAATGGCCGTTTTATAGCCAAAAAACGGTCGTTTTTTTTTCGTTAAAATCGAACCATTAACTTTTACTGTCCGCCATTTTGTGAAAAATGAATATTTTTTAAAATCCTTCGATTAAAGAGTAGTTTATACTTATATTTGACTAAATCCATCCTCATTTTTTTTCGGATGATCCACTTCGCGGCAATGTTGGTCACCGCAAACCGTGTATATAAAAACATTATTTCATTGACGGCCATTCGCCACTAAACAATGTAATATTTTTCAATAAAAAAATTACTGAAAGTTCTTCAAGATGTGTTCTTTAAGATGGTATATTGATCGATTAAAAAAGTTTTGTAGTTTTCTTTAAAAAAATTCATGAAAAAGGCTTTTTTTGCGCTACAAGTGGGGGTAACGCCTTAAGGCAGTAGTCTGGTCTAGAAATTTGACAAAATCGATTTTGTCTTCATTTGATTATTCCTTAGACCTTTCTTAATACGCTCGTGAAAACCGTTTATTGATATTTCAAAATTAGCAGAGTAATAGAAATTATAAGCAAGCCGCGCGCTCAGGTAGCGCGGCTCATCTAACGGTATCAAAACTTTGAACGCGTTTATCTCAGAACTATGTTTTTCAAATCGGCGCCCACGATATCTCGATAACTAATTGACCGATCGAGCTCAAATTTTGCGCATACCTTGGGTAGCCTCTTTCTGAGGACTGGTAGCAAAATTGAGTCGAACAATAATTTTGCCCACATTTTATAACTCGTCGAATACCCGAAAGTGTATGAAATATCGTTAATCAAAGTTTGACAGGCCGCCATTTTGTAACAAAACTTTTTTAAGTACTAATTCTGCTACCAGTGCTCAGAATACTCATACAGATTGAGAATATATATTTTTTTTTCAGATGCATACAACATCACCTAGAGTGGGCGCCGATTGAGGCAGTTTTCGGCGGACCATGTTGCAAAAAAATTAAAAACTACATGAAAATATTTAAAATCATTTTTTTTTTAATGTAGATACATTCTGAAAGGAACAATAAATACATATGTAAAATTTCATCAAGACAACTTCAACGGTTTAAAAGTTGTTCCAATCCAAAAATGACGTTGAAAATCTCGCTCTAGACCAGACTACTGCCTTAATTCTACACGCTTTGTGTGTTCGAATAAGCGTGTTATCGATGGGGACAGCTACGAAGGTGTGTCGTAATTTAATGTTATTAAATTTTACGTGTGTAATTGTAACGCATTACGAGTTACCAAATGCATAAGTGTGTAGAATCAACACGGCAACGCGTGTCTAGCCTTTATGTTGTGTTACTTCTTCATTACGCTACACTTTCGTAGCGACAGTCCAAACTTTGATTGCGAGCTTTCAAATTCTTGCCCATGTTTTGTCACAAGCGCGCGGAAAAATCATTCAGACGGTCGAAAAGTTGTCAGCGTTGAATCTTCTTCCTTTCTCGTTCGACAAAAGATCGAGAAGTGAATATAATGATTGTGGAAGAGTCGCGGTATGGAGTCGAAAAACCAGATCCTCGTTCTCAAAAGAGTGCACGGCTCTCGGCCCGTGGAAAATTGCAACTCGTATTGTGTATATGGGGTATTCCGACTCAACTCATACAACTCAACTCCCTCAACTCATACAACAATTTCCCCAACCATCGTTGGTTCCAGGTTTCTATAGTAGGAAATATCACTCCTGGTGTCAAAACAACACCTTCTTTTTTTCAATTTTTTTCCTACCTGTTGCCCTTTACGGCAGATAAAAATTGAAGTCGACTCGGACCCTTTTTTATTCTGAAAAAATGTACATACGTTTTAAACCCGTTTCGTGCATTTTTCACCAAAGCTCAACCCGAGTTCCCGATTTTTACTAAGTTTTGGTGGAAATTCCATTTTGGGAGTGATTATTCGACAGTTTAAAAGCCAGAAAAGTACTTTTTCAGTCTTGCAAGTAAGAAAAAAACTTAAAAATATGGTTTCAAATGAAACCATATGACCTGAGGGGACTTTTCGAATTTTCGCTGTGTTTTTTTGACACTAGAAGTGGAGTTTTTCCTATGGAAACCTATAGTCAATGATAGTGAGGGAAATAGTCTTCTAAATTGAGCTGGAATACCCCATATAGGATATATCGGATGGAAAAAGAAACCCCCCGTGGCAGTACACCGACGAATCCTGCAGCCTCCGAAGCACAAACACAGACACACACACACACACACACACACACATACATAGCACAGGTTTAAATCGAGAAACTTTCTTTCGTCGTCCGCTGTTAACGGCCCATCTCTCGCGCCTAAAAGCTGAGATCGCAAGCTACGAGATGGAAATGTGGATGTAAAGCGTCCTGGTGTCTCTCTCTCTCGCTTAGGTGGGACGCAAAAACGATATACCGACCATTCTTCTATCCCATATCACACGCGCAAACGGCAACTCGAAACTGGACTAAATGTTTCTCCCAGAAGTCAGCTACATATGTATATATATATGCATATACACACACACTATATATATATATATATATATATATATATATATATATATATATATATATATATATATATATATATATATATATATATATATATATATATATATAAATAATATATATATATATATATATATATATATATATATTATTGTACATGCAGAAAAGTGACTTTACAGATAGTCGACTTCGAGAACCGTGCTCACTGTCTGTTGATCCAATGCTCAAAATTATGCACGCCCCAATGTCTTCAAAATTATCTTCAGATAAATGTAAGCACATTTATGAAAAGGTTCATTTCGAGAACTATTTGGTCCCTAAAAACAACGATTCGCAGGACCAAATTTAAACGACCTTTTGCACAAACTCGGATATACATGGTATTGAAGTTCGCATCCTTGGCATGCATGCATTTTTTTTCGTATTGTCATACGTTTTTGCCCATTTCGGCCACCGAAATCACGGAAACCATTTTTGAGAGACGATATTAAAAATGTATAACCAAAAGCTGCAAAGAAAAATTTTAGATAAAGATAAAAATAAATAAATAACGAGGATAAAAATAAATAAATAACTAAGATAAAAATTAATAAATAACGAAGAGCTGAAACTGCATGTGAGGGGAGGCTGAGAAGTTCTCGGCCGAGGTACTAGGAGTCAGCCTATTCATTCGTTGGCTTCTCAGGCCTAGGAGTTTTCAGCCTCCCCTTGTAGGATATAACGAGTTCAAAGATGCCCTTTCCATATACATGTAAAAAGGTTTTTCTATCATTGGAACTGTCTTCCATTCGATTACCACAGTGGCCAATAAAAAAAAACATACTTCGGCTACAAAAAAACAAGAGGTGATCTTCGGGTAACCTCATGGATGGGTGCATGTGCAGCTTCAATATATGGGTGTGTATGTACAGGGTGTCCTGCTATGAATGCATAATCCTGTAACTATCGATAGGTCAGATCAGGTCCTACTATATATATGCTAAAATTTCCGGTTAGTAAAATTCGCGCGGGTTTCGAGATAAAAATCATCTGCTTTCGATTTTTCGCATGCCATTTCTACAAATGATAACTTTTTTTGACCCGGTTTTTTAAAAATACTCTTGGTTATTTGTTTCATCTAGAAAAGTCTTTTAACCTAAAATGTTAAGAAAACTATGGAAAAAGATCTCATGCAGAGTTTTCATACAAACCAATTAGAACATCAGACTTTGACACCCTGCAGTGTAAAAAAAATGTATTACGCATATCGTGCCAATTACTTTGGAAAGTTGCTTAAGGGCTTAAGCTACAGTAACGGGTATAAAATCATGTGCGATTTTAACTTTTTTTTTCGTAGGAAAAAGTGTTTCACTCATAAAACTAATTACTCATCTATTTAGTATGAATATCAAGCTGTTAGAAAATATATATTTTTTTTTTCGATGCACAAAATGGCCGACTGCTCGAAACTTCTCGAAACAGCTTTTTTCCAATTGGAGCGACGAATAACTTCAACAATTTTCACTCGATTTACTTCAAATTTACAATTTATGTTCCTAATTGCATTTTGCAGAGAACTACGTACAGAATTTCTAATTAATCGAAAACTTTTTATTTTATGAGCAGTTTATGAGCAGTTATAACGAAATTTTTCACTGAAAATTCATTTCTTAAGGCGGTCCTCTAGTTTCTCGGGTCGAAAAAATCGATTTTTTTTTCGTAAATCACATCTACAACATGTGTAGAAAATGTGTGCCAAAGGATTTTTCGATATTCGAAGTGGTTCACAAGTTACGGCCCTGGAACGGAGCAGGTATACGGAGCAGGTATACCTTCAAACGCGTTTTTCTCGAAGCACCATTTTTCGAAACGGTGACCACGATATTTCAGAAACTACTGCACCGATCTTGTTCAAATTTATACATCATCTTTAATATGTTATAAGCCAGCGATTGAACTAGGATTATCATGATTGCTTCGATAGTTTTTTTTTGTACGAGCGAAAAACTTAAGAAAAAATGAGTAAAAAATAGAATGTAATTTTCAAAAGTGTATAAAAAAGTCAATTTTTGTAATTTAGAATTCACTCTAGTTCAATCGCTAGTCTTAAATATAAAGATTAAAATGCCGTTTGGTTTTTTGATTTCAGATAAGCAGAACAGCCGCAATCTTGGTCACCGTCAAGCACCTCTTTTACTTGATGTCTTCCTGTTGGCCACTATAACTTTTATTCTATTATATATTTTGACTTCAAAAAATTTGTAAAGCTTATTTAAATGTTAATAAAGATTATGCAAAAACAATGAGATTGATTATTTCGATGCTTTGCCCGTAAAAAATTATTGAAAAAGCCGTAAAAAAACAGCCGAGAAACTAGAGGACCGCGTTAAGTTTAAATACCTACAACTTTTGAATAAAACAATATTTTTTAAATTCCGTACGTACTTCTCTAGGTATTCTAATGTAGATTGACGAGAATTTTTGTTTTTTGTTCTAGGTAAAAAAATTGTGGATGCTAAATGTCACGCCGCGGAGCGCCTGAAAAAAAGATAACAAAAGAAAATATTAGTAGTCGGCCATTTTGTACTTCGAAAAAAATGTATATATATATTTTTTCTAACAGCTTGATATTCATACTAAATAAATGTGTAATTAATTTTATGAGTGAATCACTTTTGTGTGTGCGCGTGCGTGTGTCAGGAGGAGCTTGATAAATGTGCGCTTTCCAACGATGAGAAACATTGAAATAGTTCTATTAGGTAGGATAAAGGGAGGAACCAACCTAGCAAAACCAACCAGAATGGCTTTTCCGCTATATGAAAACGTCTCGCAATATAGTTCCCCGTCCTTCGTATCAACGAAAAAGCAATTTTCAAGCTTCTTGATAGTCACGTCACGGATCGCGTACCTTGATTCAAAAGTCTCGAGACTGCGTTCAAGCGGAACGGTGAGCGGCAATGCACCTTCATAAGGTTGCAGTTCCTGGTCCAAGAGGAGATTGAACGAAACAAAGGTTCAAACGAGAGAGGAGACAAGATACAGCTGGCCCTCCGAGCCTACGCCGACGGTCTTGCACACGTTTATATGATACACGTACTTCGCCCGTGTCGGTTATAAATCAAGTACGAAGAAGGGACAAAGAGAGTAATCACTATGAGGGCGGATAAAAGTGGAAGCGGAAGGACCGAGGCTTCCACCGTAACACGGGAATGACGAAATTACATTTTACGAACATTCAGCAGCACCGTCCCGTTGACTATTATTTCGTCACCCTAGCCCCCGCAATATAATTACAATGTCGTGATGTATACTGTGTTTAGGAACTTTATTAAAATCCTCCAGGAGTTATGGATCGTATCTTCTTGCGCCAACGAGATATTGTGCATTCTTCGCACATTTGGCCAGATAAAATATCCACTAGCGACTGTGCAATGGACACTTTGTATGCAGTGCTGTTATGCATCTTTATCATGATGTTGAAGTTTGCATCGTTGGGATGCAACGAAAATCAATTATTTTTAATTGTTCAATTTTTTCTGGCTGTGAAAATCACTGTATTGATTTTACATATTGACGATTTACGACCTCAATTTGCAAAAAAGCAGCCTTTGGATAAGCCTAAAGATGAAGAAATGAAAAGTTACAAAAAAATTATTTGCATTCCAACGATGCAAACTTCAACGTAATTCTTTATCGATGAATATCGAGCAAGCTTTGTCTGCACTGCAAAAACAAATCTGTTGTTTTTACACACTTTAGATGTGCAAATGGCTGTAGAAACTTTTTACACGTTTTAACGTGCGTAAAAAATAACACGGATAGATGCGTTCAAAAAACACACTTACGTGTATTATTTTCTTACACACGTTGAAACGTGTAAAAAGTGTCTACACCCGTGCGGAAAACTGATAGGGCATCCCTAATAAAAATAAGCGCCCTTCATGGCTTTCCTAGTGGTTTCCCTAGTAGAGATTTCCACAATAGGCCCCGACTTGGCCATTACGGGGATAAACCTGTAGGGATTTCCACAAAAGGACCAGACTTGGTCATTATAGGGATAAACCTGTAGGGATTTCCACAATAGGCCCAGACGTGGCCAGTATAGGGATAAACAAGTAGGGATCTCCACAATAGGCCCAGATCTGACTATTATAGCGATAAACCAGTATAAATAGCTTAGGCTACATGGTTGATGGTATTTCAATTATTCAAATCGATTATATACATCGATCGAATAATATTATCGAACACAAATTGGGAAAAAGCGTAAGGGCATTAGCAAATGAAAAATCAACGATGAACACAAATATGCAGACAAACATCAGACTATTTATTTATCAAATTAAAGAAACCTTTTACATAGATACAAACAATTACTCATGGTTTCACTCATACATGGAGTAATGCTAGCGCATAAGTGTGCACAACCGATTTTCTCGACATTTTTATAGCAACTAATTTCCGCTCAATACTCATCATAGGGAAAATTATTTCTTCTGAAGACTTCGCTGATATTTCCCATTCGTAAACTTTATCTGACTGTGTAGGATGAGTAAATAAATTGGTCTTTGTTTTCCAGATCTTTCCCTCAATGGAAATAGATTCTAGTGATTCAGTAGGCCCATGTATTTTTTTTATTTCTACTACACATCCATTCCTTAGAATGGATTATTTTTTCTATTAATTTTGTCATGGCAGTTTGTGATAAAGGCTCACATGCAAATACGCAATCACATTTCTACGCACGCACACATACATACACATGTACTCACGCCCACACCTATGCACATGAACAATTACATAAAAACAAATACAGATATACCCTGACGCATATAACATACACGTATATCCACTGATACGGATATTTTATGGCGCTGAAATGGTTATGATGAGGCGCCGTTGAGGCATTTTCAGGCCGCTAAAATGGTTTTGATGAGGCGCCATTGAGGCAACTTATAAGGCCCCGGTCGTTGCGCCTTTAAGGGCCTTGTTGACAAAGTGTGACCGGCTGCTAACGGCCCTCATGTAGCTTCCAGATTAGGGCCCGAATAAAGTTAGGGGAATATTATTGGGGCCCGATCACAGCCCCAACTCAATTTGCGCACGGGCAGCCATTTACACACTCAAAGTGTGTAAAAACAACACACTTTTTTTTGCAGTACTGGATATACATGGGATGCGTCGGAATAATAAATTCAATAACAAAAGCTTTTTAACGTCAAAATATATGCATTTATTGAACTGAACTCAACAGTACTTACACTACCGTCCGAAAGTTTGGAAACACTCGCCCCGGTTCCGAGCCACACAAGAAGTTTCATCGTTCTTTTAAAAACGACGATATCTTAATTTACCCGTTTTCCCCATGAAGGACGTAAAGCGGGGAGCACAAGCTTCAATTTCGTTTTCTAAAAAGTTTCGTAGGATTTTTTCCGCATAAATATTCAACTTTTTGCAAAAAAACAACCATATTTATCAAATGTAGCCTAACTCTGAAACTAGAGGATTTTCGTAAAACTACTAAGAGGGTAAAAAGTTACATATTATCATTTTGGATTCACCAACATTTTTTCAGATTTAAAAAAAATCAAAAATTCGAAAGAAAAATAAATTCTAAATGTTTTCTTAAGTCAACGAAATATTTCTTTATCTTCAAAAATTGGGTCTCTTACCTCATATACATGGCTTTTTAATCTAAAAAGCCGTCTTTCAGTGCGATCACAGCTTTACAAGCCGTGGCATCCGCTCGATCAATTTGTCGATTTGACCCCGCTCCAGACTGGCCCAAGCTTCTTGCAAATTTTTCCACAAATCCCCGGGAGATGTGGGACAAGTTGTTCTTATTTTTTCAATTTTTGGAAAGACATTTTTTTTCAAATTTTTGAATTTTTTTTTATTCTGAATTTTCTTTGGTAAATCCAAAACAATTGTATGTCAAAATATTTTTAAAAGAGCGATGAAACTTCTTGTGTGGCTCGGAACGGGGTCGAGTGAATCCAAACTTTTTGACGGTCGTGTACATATTACTCTGTAGTATGTGTGAGAGATGTTACTGTTTTCCTTGTCTTCGTATAGACTAGGTTCTCATGCAGCTTCACGATGACGACTGCTTTTTGCTTGTCGGTGATGGCCTCGAAACAAACATACGTCGCTAAAGATTCAATGCAGCTATCGAGGTTTTGGAAAATAGATTCCAATTTCGGGTTCTTCCACGTGACATACTCAAAAATCATCTATAAATGAAACAAAAAGTTAAGACCAAATGTGGTCTTCAATTAACCGGTTAATCAATCGATGTCAAATCAATTGATGACTTTCACGTGATGCGGGAAGATGATTGCGGAAAGATGATGCGGAAAGATGATTTTTAAAACATGTGATCAATAACTCGGAATTAGCACACTTAAACTGTGTTGCTTTTTCCTGTGTTATTTCTGCTCGTGTGTTACTATCAACGTGTGTTGTTTACTCCAATGTGTGTGAATATGCGTCTCGTATGTTGATTCCACACGCTTGATGTGTTTGAATAAGCGCGTTACTGATGGGGACAGCTACAAAGATGTGTAATAATTTAAGTTGTGTTACCTCTACATACTTTGAACACACGTCAAACACGCCTAGTGTTTGCAGTGAGCACACACGTCAGAGTCCATGAACGTGAAGTTACCGCGTCTCCTCGCGACACTTGATCCTCACAAAGATCTCATTCCATCATTCGAGCGTTAGCCAGCAACGAGGATTCATCAATTACAACGCCACGGAATATTCCATGATCACGATCAAGACCCGCGTGATGGTTCGGGGACGGTGAATTACGCTGACTTTGCGCGCAGTTTTGGGTAGACCGCTGTGGGTCAGGTAGACGGTTCTATACGATAACTTTCAAAGTACGTAATCGTCTTATAGGAAGAGCACCCGGTGGTAATGGCCATCGCTGCAAGACGTGCATTAATCTCCGGATTTCCCACTTCACCGGGATGGAGAGGGATTCGCCAAGTTCGAGATCACGCGGTTCACACTACTTTATATGCAACGTGGATACTCCACGAGAGATTTTCCAGGACTCTCTCTCTCTCTCTCTCTCTCTCTCTCTCCCTCTCTCTCTCTCTATAGAGCTTGCTCTATCGACGTACCACTATTACGACGACGATCTAAGATGAGATTTCGCGAGGGTATTACGAATTCTACCAACACGACGTGGCGCTCCGAAATCTTTGATTAATTCGTTCGAAAATTTAGCAAGATATGCATTAGACGCCTGAATATATCACCGCACTATGTATATTCCCCAAACCCATTACGCAAATTGTTCATCGTCCATTGACGTGCGCATTGAATCTCATTGGACTCATTTTTGTACACCTTTTTCCATATCACCCGTGCAGAAATTTGTTGGAACCCTTAGATCATATCTATTTCTCGCGCGAATTCTCATTGGAATCCAGGATAATGTGGAAGTTTGCACTGTTGGAATGCAACGAAATATTTTTACACTGAAATTCCAAAATGTTATTCGACAGATTGGAGCTGTACAATTCCGCGATAATCTTCTAGTCTTCGTATTTAGCAATCTACAGCCCAAATCTATAAAAAATTATTTTCGATACCAATAAAAATGTGAAAGACGAAAAAAATCGTATTCCAACGGTGCAAACTTCAAGCCCGTGAATCCAAGTGGGTTCCGCGCTATTTCCGATTGACGTCGTTTGAGGGTTTTTATATGAAATTCTCAACCGGAATTTGTTGAATTTGAAAAAAATACCCTTGCGTGATCTCTATAGGGATTTGATAGGGATATCGTTCACAGGGAGTCCTTATTCGGAACCAATTGCATTCCGCACTGCCCCGATAAACGCTATTTGAGAATTTCTTACCAGGTTCTAATGGAAAATATGTAAGAAATCACGAAAAAAGCTCGACGAGTTAAAACATAACCTGCATGCTTCGTGAGCGTGTACGTGTGTGGTGATATTATGCCAAAGCGCAGTAAAAAAAGGAACAAACGATAAAACAGTGGATTTTCAGTGATATGATACAAATCGATTTTTAAGATTTACTTTTTGAATCGTTTTATACTTTAATAAAATAACATTGTACTTTTGTACAAATAAGATTATACTTTTTTTTACATCCACTCATTTTGTATATCTATTGTAAGTCACATGTCCAATGTGATTCACATTGGATTCGTGCATACCAATGGGAAATCCCGATGAGAATCCAACGTACGGGGCGTAACGTTTTAGTATAGGGATTCAATGCGAGGACCCATGAAATCCGTATCAGGAAGTAGGGACAAGTGGGGGAATCTAATTGGATCCCTAAAATTGCAGCACTGGCACTCGCACTCCACCCTTTATCAGAATGTACATTTGGATTCAAAGATATCGTTGCATTGGCTCGTATTGACTTCAAAGAAATCTTTAAAATATTCACTGTGTTTTGGCTTTTGTTCTCATCAATTCACTACGTGCTTCGCAAATTTCTACTCCATTTATTCGTACGATCCAATGCATGTCTACAGGATTCAAATTTTCATATGAAAGTCAAATCGAAGGGTCATCGACCTGTTATGGAATTTCGACACTTACGTTTGTATAGTATTGCCTTTTATACACTTTGGATGTGCACACAAACTCACATCTTTTATATAATATATATATATATATATATATATATATATATATATATATATATATATATATATATATATATATATATAAAAAAGATGTGAGTGTGTGTGCGTATCCAAAGTGTATAAAAGTCAATGCTGCGATGTACTTGTGTGTGTGTGTGTGTAGATACACACACACACACACACAAAAGTACATCGCAGCATTGACGTTTCAACAAATCGAGCTACTCTTTTGTATGCAACTCACTCGATTGCCCCGGTACGCGTTTCCTTTTTCGTTCCGGCAGTAAGTCCGATTTAGCGAGGGTGAGTAAGATGGGAAGAACGAGCCGATAGGTGCAATACCTTTGAATGTGTGTGTGTGTGTGTGTGTGTGTGTGTGTGTGTGTGTGTGTGGCTATATATCCCTATATTCACGTACATATTGCACCTACCGACTCGTTCTTTCTGCCCTGTTCAGCCTGAGTAAATCGCGCATAAATATATAGAGCAAGAGAGAGAGAGAGAGAGAGAGAGAGAGAGAGAGAGAGAGAGAGAGAAAGGGAAGGAGAGACGGTGACTGAAAGAGAGAAAGAAAGAGACAGTGAATGAGAGAAAGAGCCATATAAGGCAGGTAAGCTCTATCATGCTGCATCGGAAGCGATAAATCTCGAAGCTACCTCTATTAGGGGTAGAATGAGCAGTAGTTTTTGCGGAAACCGCCTTCGGAAGCATTATACGGAGGGGAGCGGGAACGAAAGAGAGAGAGAGAGTAAGGAGAGCCGAGGTTAAGTTGGAAAGAGACAAAAAGATCCAACCTCCACTATGAGAGCACCGGTTCCAAAGCAAAATCACCATTGCTGGCGGTACTTCTTTTTCCCCTTGGCAAGTCCCGAATCAGCGCCTCTCTTGGAGACGCGCAGAATTCACAAGCGCCATTACAAATTTCGGGTCGGCTGAGCCATTCTCGATTACCGTGGATCGAGAGATGGGAAGCCTGCGGCATTCATACCGTTATGGTTTACTCGTAGTTTAAAAAGAAGGGCCCGTACGTTGCGATTCAAAATGATAAGCGAAAAGAGCTGCGTCGATCTTTTAAAGGCTTACACCTAATTGAAATTTTTGACATCCATTATTCGTCTTCGACTGGTTCTCGAAGTATAACAGCTCAAAACTGTTCTCTGCAAAATTTCGAGCCGATCCGTTCTAAATTGAGGCAGTTTATACGTAGGTTTTTTGGGCAAGTTTTAGGTAGGGTCGTGGGCTACCTTTTTAGGTAGCTTTTTAGGTTAGTGGGCTGGTATAGACTATCGTCTATACCAGCGGTTCTGAATCTTTTTTGGCGACGGAACCCTTTTGACACACTAAATATTTTACGGTGCCCTAAAATAAGCAAAACCTGGTTTTATGTTGATTTTTTAATGAAAATCGTGGGATAGTACGATATCCGGGGCGCCAAATTTTGACCGTTGATTTTTTATGTTTGAACCAAAACAATGGGAATTCCAAGAATAAAATTTTTGCCGTTTTGGCTTCCATAAGAAATTATGAGCGCTTTTAGCGGTAATTGGAAATACGCCAAAATTCAACGATTGTCATTGGCTGCAATATATTTATTTATTTATTTTATTTTTTTATTGTATCTGCTACGGCGAACGCTTCGCCATTCGTAGCTTCCATGTACAGGGATTTCCCCTTTTTACATTTCCCACCATTTTTCTCCAATCCACATCCCTTATCTATCCCCACCTTGCGGCCGCAGCCGACTTCCCCCTCTGTATCGCATTCACCATGACATTTTCTGTCATGGGTATAGGGAAACTGCGGAAAACCTATACCAATACAGCCGGTCACGGATTCGCTTCCCAGCCTCGGAGCTAGTCGCGTTTCGTCGAGAAATAGCTCACCGGCTACAGCCATACACACCCGACACACACACGTACCGGTCCGTGGCGCGACATCTGTGTAGAACTGGAGCTACGTCACGCCTGTGTTTTTATTTCTCTCCGAAACTACGAGACGGTGATTCGAACCCGCGACCTCCCGATGTGTTGATTCCAGAGGCAAGCACTCTAACCATCGCGGGATAGTACGATATCCGGGGCGCCAAATATTGACCGTTGATTTTTCTTTATTCTATCGCAACTAATCGAAATTGACCGGGCGAGCTTCAAAAAGTATTTCTTTGTTTGGGTTTGTTCAGTGGATCATATAAATATCCCTAAACGTAGTATTTACTTGATTTTCAACATAAATTCTAAGATTATAATGCTTTATTTATTCATATTCTCTATTTATTTATAACAATAAGAATTGTTCCATATAATTACTATTACAAATTACTTAACGATATATTTTATATAAACCTTACAAGTCCGAAGAGGGATGTACTGTACATTTTTAATCCCTCTTCGGACTCCCAGCGATTAAAAGTACTACTTTACTCTCTGTTTGGTCACACTTATAAGCGAGGAAAACATGGTAGTGGTATTCAAAATACATTTCTGGCTTCTGACAAGGCACATTCCTTAGGTGACACCCTTCGATTTTGTTGAAATTTGGATATGTTATAAATGTTATTTATTATTATGGATATGGATATTATGGATTATTATGGATATGTTATAAATGTTATTTATCGGCGGAAAAACGCTCTTGAGGGCTGAAACGCACCCTCAAAAATGGAGATGTTTTTCGTTTTTCGTCGATAACGTTTTAACGGTACGAGATATTTAAAAAATTCAAATTGCAACAATGTTTATTTTTTGTGCACTATACATTGGAGATGAGAACGATAACGTTATCGACGAAGAACGAAAAACACCCCTATTTTCGAGGGTTCGTTTCAACCCCTTAAAACCGTTTTTCCGCCGATAAAAAAATACGTATCGCTTACTTTTCGGTGCTTTATAACATATCCAAATTTCAACAAAATCGAAGGGTGTCACCTGAGGGATGTTCCTTGTGAGACACTGTTGAAACTATAAATTCCCAAGTTACCTTGCGTGATGTAGCTTGAAATTTTCAAATTCGAAAAAATCGTCATTTTCGATAACTATCGAAAAATTCTAATTTCAACGCAAAATCAGCGAAATATCAACTTTTACCACTTTTTATACTTTGTTTCGATAACCCTAAATTCACCGTCAAATCTTGGCGCCCCGGATATCGTACTCTTGCCGAAAATCGTACAACAATGGGTACTTTACATCCCGAGGGATTGGGATGGGGATTTCTTTGAAGCTCCGGTTTTCATTTTCACGATTTTTGCAAATTGGCGGTCGTGATAGCAAAAAAACTAAACAACCTATTGAATCAAATCGAAATTTATTTTCTTCAGTACAAAAATTCCTTCCAAGTGAATTAAAAAAGTCGTTGAAAAAGTCTTTTTAAATAATTTTTATGGCATATTAAAGGTTTTTTTTGTAAAGATTTTTTTTCTACAAACCTCAGAAAAGTTATAATTTCACGATTTTTTTAGCCTTTTCTTAATTCACCCAGAACAAAAATATATGACAATTGAAAATTTGATTGGTTTTTTGTTTCAGTCAAGAATTACGAGCTGCATCTTTCCCGCCGATTAGGGACTGCAGTGGCAAGACGCACATATGGAATAGGCTGATAAATCTGAGCCATTGATTGTTTCATGTTCTAATTTTTTAAATACATTTCAAATATACACGAAAAAAATTCTCAATGTTTACGGGACTCACTTGTGTAGTTTCCTTAAAAAAAAATCGGGAAAAAACGCTTTTTTGGACCTCCGAGGCATTTGCATCAATGGAAGTGTGAATAATCAGCATAATTTTGAGGTTTTCAAGAACGCGATTTCCGTTCGACTGCCCACATCCCTTCTACTTCTGTAGGTTCGGGAAATTGCACCGACATTTTTCCGAATTCCAGAAAAATGCGATAAAAAAGTTTCTGGGGAAAAACAAAAATAAAAGGTTGGAAAATTTGCGTTGCGTTGCAATGATTTATACTTTGTTCTATCATTGTTCTCTCTCGGACTGGAATATCCACGATCCACTCGGAAACGGAGTGTTTCTCGTCACACGCATTCACAAAGGCGGATGATCCTGCTCTGCGTACAACAGATCCGAGAGGACAAAGAAGATAATACCGTTGAGTTCGTGTAGATTCCTCCCGCGCCCGGGTGTACCGTTTCATTATCATTCTGATTGTAATATCGTTTGCCCCCCCCCCTCCCCCGACTGTTCGTCCTTTGTCGGTTTACAAACATAACGTGTACACCAAAACGCGATTATAGATATGAATTCATTCACACGGGTCCGTTGACAATAACGTAGCTGCCACTGGCCGCTTGGAGAATGTCCAGCAGCGGACAGAAGCATTTCATTTTATTTTCATCCTGCATACTTGGCAAAAGTCTGTAAAAGCATTGAAACAATTCGCGAATGTTGGGGAATCCCGTGAAAAAGTTAACGCGGACTGACATTCCGTGCTCTCTCTCTCTCTCTCTCTCTCTCTCTCTCTCTCTCTCTCTCTCTCGGTGCTTTTGGCTTTTATGGTGCATCATTTAGCGCCGTTGAAACGCAACGAATATTCTTTTTTTTACCACTTTATTCCTCATTTATTTCCATCAACGTTTTTTGTTGTCGATTTAGGTGACAGATCTCCAAAACCCTAAAAAACCTTCGAGTGCTTTTTACAGCGTTAATGTACCGAGAAACAATGTGACAATTTGAAAAATAGTTGATTTTCATTGACGATACAAATTTCAACATCATTCGCTTTTTTCACTCGCTTTCTGCATATGTCCTTCTCTTATCCCGTAGATCACAACGTTGACACTGTTATCGTCATTATTCCTCATCGTTTATAACGCTCCGATGGAAGGAGGAGAGGAGGGGGTTGCTGGGTTCTCTCGCGGGCGCGCGGAACCTATAGAAGCGCAAAATGGTTATTATCTCCGACACCGCAGACATAGTTCACTGAGCTCTTGATTTACGAGGGCTCTCGGAACTCGGTGTCGCGATCATGTTGGATATTATACTCCGACATCGAAAATGAGAGAAAGGAGGAGGAAAGCCGAGATGGAGAGAGAGGGAAAAAGAGACGGAGAGAAAGCATCGTTCTAAACTTAATTCTCGATTGACGACTCGTTTCCGGCCGCCGCGACGGGAAAATTGCACTTCCTTGACTCAAAACAGAAGTATAAGAAATAATATATGTACATACGTGTAGGAACTTATCGATTTTTATATGTATTTATGCGCGATTCGTTGAGACAGGAAGTCTTAAGGAGGTACACCAGCTTCATACAATGTTGCCATGCTAAACCATGGTAAAATTTCAAAATGGTGATAGATCAATAAAATTTGGTGAATATATTCTTTAGTATTATATATGTCAATACAATTTTTTTCAGATTTTTTCATTGTGCCGTTATCGAGTAATTGAACATTGAAGTTCACGTGTATAAGCATAGCGTTTTTATAGATATAGGTATATATTCCGGGTATAAGAATAAACGCTTGTGAATTATTTGTAAGAAAACGGCACAACCAAAAAATCTGAAAAAATTTGTATCTACATGAATAATACTAAAGAATATATTCACCAAATTTTATTGATCTATCACCATTTTGCTGAAGCTGGTGTACCTCCTTAACAAATTATCTTCCTCAAATCAATAGATCGAATCTCGAAGCTATTTCGAGTGTTGTCGTCCCGGAAAAAACGTCGGACGTCCACATGAAACGTACTCTTTTCGTGATATTGAAGTTTGCATCGTTGGAGTACAACGAATTTTTTTGTTCTCATTGCAATTTTTTTCTGAAGATCAAAGACCCGAATGAAGTCTAAGATCCTCATTAGAGACCTACGGTTGAGTCTTTAACTCAACTAACTCATCTCTATTTTTAGATAGAGATTTTGAGTCTCTATCTAAAAATATTTTGGATAACGATGAAAATGGAGGATAATAAAATAAAAAACGAATCTCCGTTGCATTCCACCGACTCAAGGTTCAACAGCATCTAATTTCGGGCTTAACTTTTCAATATCCGGATGAAATATTCAACCAACTCGCATCAAAATATCCGCTAATTTTTGCGTGTTTATCGTGCCGAAGATAAATGGAAAATGTACTGATGAACCTGTGACATTCTGTCCTAGTAGAACCCCCTCCCCCTCTCCCTATCCTAGTACCCGTTCGGTATGAAAATGTTAAATGATTTGCGGAGATAGCATTTCGTGAGTGCTTGAACAAAATTATAAATAAAATAATGAGTCGTGGAGTGAAATAAAAAGAGCTGTTTTTTTTTGTCGCCGAGGTTATGTTCGCAATATCCTCGGCACTAAATGCTACGCGTCAAATATTGAACATCGTCTTTAAAAATAAATAACTTAAGGTGTGAAGTCTCGTCACCTCAGACATTCTCATTAGACCCAGATATCGCAGAGACACTGCTTCAAACAATGCAAGGAAATTCTTGAGGGTTCGCGGCGATCAAATCTCGGTTTCTGCCGAAACGTGTTGGAACGCGGCGACTTTCGGAAAATTCGTATGTTTCGGAAATTTTCAGGTCTCGTCTGCGCCAGTGCATTGTCAAGAGTACTACACGTACTTCGAATATTTCTGAACGCGTCTCGAACTCGTCGACCTTGCAATGAGAGGATGCACTGATGCAGGTGTGAAGGGAGCGAATGTATGCACGCATGTTTTACTGTGCGAACAAAAGAGAATGAGGGAGGATCAGATGAGGAGGAAGGAATGTGTCTCAAGAGTTCGTCCACCTTTTTTCATCATCTTGCTGACAGACAAGAATCGTATCGCGAAGCGACATCGATGGAGAGGGGCGGGAGGGAGGGAGGGAGGGAGACAGAGAGAGAGAGAGGGAGACAAAGGGATGAACAATCGCGAGTATCGATGTAAAGATTTCGCACGAGACTTTGATCAGTGCCTGAATCGGGCCCGAATGACAAATACAAATGAAATATAAAGAAAAATGTCATCGTCCTCTTATCAATGATTTACGGATTTTTCGTACTCATTTTCACTTATCGATAAGCACATTTAATACAGAATTATTACAAACACAGAAAGAGAGAGCCATAGAGAGAGAGGGAGAGAGAGAGATTTCTTCTATTTGTGCAAAGCGGTGAAAAAAACAACGCGCATATCCGGAGTATTCATCAAACAAAGATTTGAACCGTGGTATGCCAGACGTGGAATTCTTCCTCCAGCTCTCTCTCTCTCTCTCTCTCTCTCTCTCTCTCTCTCTCTCCCTCTCTCTCTCTCGCTCATTTCGACAGAGAAATTTGTATCATATGATAATGTTATCTCGCATTAACAAGCCGTTATTGCGAATGTATTTTTTTTCTTTATACACCAGCCATTCTGCTGTTCTACTCCGTTCATTTTAATTATTTTCAAAACTTTAGCCTTCCTCCGTCCATCTATACCTTTTCTTCATTCTTCTGTCCACTCGATAGAGTTCTCGGCAGTAAAACAATTGTGCGGTTTGCGGTCCAGCAGCAAATAAACGAATAGCCACGTACTGTGTGCTTAACGTGATGTGAAAATTTACTCAAAAGCGAGAAAAGTGTCACCCTTTCTAGCTGCGTCGCAAAAGGAGTCTGCATGTGCACGTAGACTACCTATGTACGCTGTACGAATTGAAACCTTGCGAGCGGAGATTTAATCGTTGAATCGGCAACATATGAAAAAATCATCCGGTCTGTCGATTGAATATGTTATAAAATACGTTCAGGCCAAATTTGAAGTAAATCGGACGATTAGATTTTGAGATATGACGTACGCCAAATTGCAAAGTATACTTTCGAGATATACGCAAGAGAAGAAAACATCCTAATCCACTTTTTCCGTATGCTCTCATACGGCTCTCATTTTTTCCTAGCACCATTAGTAATGGAGATGTGCACAAGGAACATTTTTACGAGAAAGACGGAACGATGAGTGAAAGTGACGAAACAATGAGTGAGAGGTGATGCGGTAAATTTTCGTCACTTATATCTCCATTACTAATGGAGCTAGTAAAAAAATTAAACATCTTTTATTTAAAATGTCTATCTATGAAATGCACTCTTTCGTCCCAATTGTTATCTGAAAAATGTAATTGTAAGAAAGTGCTTTGGTGTGTAGACTACTTGCTTGAGATAAAATCACAATTATTTTTCGTACCTCCAATCTGCGATTTCTGCACCATATAACAATCAAACAGCCTGGTTGGGCAAAGTCACATCAATGCCCTTAGAAGCCATACAATGCACCGCGCAGCGCTAGGGCCGTAACGCAACGGGACGTTCTGTCCTGCTCCACGAAAATCGTCATGACTCGGTCAATTATCGGAATGTTTACAAAATCTTCGAACCAAATCCGAGTTAAGGGAAGGTTCGATGGTAAGGAAGTTTGTTTTTTTTCCAAAAATTTTCGCAGTTTTTCTCTCATTATTTTTTTATTTTTCAATGTTTCTTCTTGATTATTGGTCAACTTATACACAATATTGTACAAAGTAAAAATATGTTTGATTTTTTTGCTTCGGATCACCTGTCCGGGACTCAGGACTTCCGCAAGCGAAGAATGTCATTGCCCGCGCACCGACATACGTGGCTCCTTCCACTCCTACCACCATGTTTTGTCAAACTTTAAAAAATATTTTGATGTTCAATAAAGACCGCTTGGTCAACTTACCAAATATCAACACTCTATATTTAATACTTTTTGCATGAAAAATTGGTGAAAAATCGGACATTTTTCGGCCCAAACAAGGCAGAACCTTCCCTTAAGACTCTACGCAATAAGAAAATAAAATAAACCAAAAATCGATTTTTTAAAATTCCGAGGTTGTGCATACCCCTTAAAAGATATGGAAGCAGGATTATTCGGACTAAATAGTACAGAGCTTAGACGTTCGGCGTATCAAATTGCTGGTATTGTGAATGAAACCATTTTTACATGCGGAAAGATGACAATAATTATTGTCCCAACACGCTCCCAGCGCTGTTTCCTCTTGCTCCGCATATGGGATAAGATGGGAAAAATAAAGGTTTAGTAAGAAATATATCTTATCCGCTCACAATTAGAAAGACCGATTTTTTGTTTCCAAAATTAAAAGATAATTAAACGTTGATTAGTTTAAAAGAATAATTAAAGTTTACATATATATATATATATATATATATATATATATATAGTTTTACTTGAACATGACCCTAGCGTTCGCATCTTGCCCTTACATCCCCTATGAGCACAGGTATGAGGTAAAGATGAAGAGAGAGAAGAAAGGAATAGGCAACAGGAAGCGTCGTCAATAATAACGCCCTCAGTCAGAAGACACGAAAAATAAGAGTTCTCTCGGCGCAATATCGCGAAACGTGCCTCGAAGAATTTACATTTTTCGCACCGGAAATTCTCGCGCTGATATTTCCTCACGCTCCTCCGCAAACAGATCCGCAGGATCAGACATCTCGTGTATCACGTGATAGACGTTTCCGGAGCACGAAGCCCTCATAGTTCAAGGATTGCAAACCAATAAATACACCTACACATACACGGATATACGGGTACGCATAAAGTAGAATACGGATATCTATAAGAAAATTGGAGCATTTTGTGCAACAATGATTTATCCGCAATCTCTTCATATC
This sequence comes from Ophion slaviceki, assembly GCA_944452715.1. Lineage (NCBI taxonomy): Eukaryota > Metazoa > Arthropoda > Insecta > Hymenoptera > Ichneumonidae > Ophion > Ophion slaviceki. The sequence goes on along the minus strand of OX101788.1, from coordinate 29,327,851 downwards.
CGGAACGTGCGATAAGGAGAAAAAAAAGAAAACGAACAAGCGGAATGTAAAAGATACCGGCGGCGTAAGCGTCGCACGATGATTCAATATATCCCATTTTTTTTACCGATATCTTATCGGAAATACGATAGAACGTTGCAGGAATTCTGTACATTTGTGTAGAACGGTTCGGAGTCCGTACATAGCGACCAGCGGCGCCTCTTTCCACCTCAGGAACATCGGCAATAAAGTTTATAATATGACAAAATTTAATATATATATATATATATATATATACACAGATGTGTATACTCGAATGATTCCGTGCTATTTCTTGGGCTACGAAAAAAACGAAATACGAACAAGGGATAAGGGCCCTCTTTTATTGGGATGTGTGCACGAGACAGGACGGAAAAGGCTCGGCGGTTACAACTGCGAAGCAAAAACCTGCAACTGAAGAAGGAGAGCGCCAGTCGAACTGGTATAATCCCGGTGGCTTGAAAATTGCAAGTCGATATATAGTTTTGGGTATGTGTGCATTATACTTGCTCTAGTGTATACGTATTTGAAAAGACGATAGAGAGAAAAAAGAAAAACCGGAACTAAGAGGAGGTCCCGCAGCCGCGAAAGAAAAAACCTATTTCGTGCAGTATATAATGCGACGTATACCAGAACGATAACAGCCTCGGGTACCAGAAACGGAAAGCCGGTGCTAGACATACGCGATCTAAGGAATGCCCTTTACTGCCGGCCGGAACTCTTCTGGATTGCACATAGGGATATATATATATATATATATATATATATATATATATATATACTGCGTAAAGCGTCTTGCAAAGCTGGACAGTCACTTACGAGAACATCCAGCACAGCGAAAACGCGCGTCCATATACAGGGTGTCCCAGAACTGAATGCGTTCCCTGAAATGGGGGGTTGGGGGTGAAATTCTGATTCGATTCATATAAGCATGTATGGGTCTCAGATCAACCCCTGAATTATTATTGATTTTTAAAAGCGGGCCAATCAGGTGCGCCCGATGAGCCTGTAGGTGCGGTGCTACCGCCAGGCACCACTGCACGCGCGTATCGCCGACGTACACCGGCTCACCGGGTGCGCCTCATTGGCCCGCCTTCAAAGATTAATAATAATTCAGGAGTTGATCCGAGACCCACACATGCTTATAACAATCGACTCAGAATTTCACCCCCAACGCAACCATTTCAGCGAACACATTCAGTTCTGGGGAACCCCGTATATATAGGGGAGTTGTGTTTAAGATAACATACTTTTTCTTTTACGATAAATATTTAAATAAATGACGTCCTATGAATTCAGAGCCAAGCGTATATCCATAAAGGTTTATTATTATAATGAAATAGAAATAGGTTCAGGACATTAGTTACTAAAATAAAAAATAGCAAAATAAAAAAACCACATGTACGTCGACGTGTGTTAGACCACATTCTTCAGCTCAAGATGACATATGTATGTCATCTTACAAACGTCGACCGAATTATGGTCGGATACATAAATTTCTAGGTTAAAGGTTAGTTTACAGCAAGCAATATTTACTGGAACATTATTATAGTGACGATGAAGTGTTGCCTGCGGTAGGTTAAAATCTTTGAATGCTAAAAGCCAACCCATTCTATTCTTCTTTACAGCTTCAATGGTCTTGGTCATGTGCTCTTGTGACTAGCTCTTACGTGTCGAGGTTTGTTGATAACAGCCAGGCATCCCATAACGATGAGCCAAAAATCTGTTTTCACATTCGGTTTTATCCGCAACAGGATAAGATGACATACTGTGTCATCTCACACCGACGTCTGGTGTGTCAACTTACTCATATGTGATTGCAGATTTTGTTTATTCGGTGTGACAAAAACATTGGAGTTAGAATTTCCGTTGTGCAGTATTTGTGAAGTACAATTGCTCGAGATTATGAATAAATTGGTTCAACTAGAAAAAATCTTACCCGTCGGGTATTTCTAGCACCAGGTAATAACGTAGTCAGTTTTTTTTTCCATTTGAAAATCACGAAAATATTTGCTACGTAAAAGCTCGCATTCACCGGCGGCTATACTACATTTCGCTGCTAGCAACACTTATTGACCGACCATGAAATGTCATGGTTACTCGTATAGCGCAAATATTTGTAAAAATATTGAGGGTGTGTCGTCTCATCTGACTGTCATATTAAGTACATCTCCTCTATATCTATTAAGCATTCTACGTGAAAGCTTCATTTCGAATTCGTATTACCTCTTCAAGTTTGCATCGTTGGAACGCAACAAAAAATATAATTTTTTTCGGTGCAAAACTTTATTTGGCCGATTTAGGCTGTGAAAAGCCCTCAAACGTTTTTACATATTCTTATTCGAGATTTACGACCTCCCTTTGCAAAAAAGGCTCCGGATAATGATAAAGATAAAGGAATAAAAAATGGAGAAAGAAATCGTTAATTTCAACGATGCAAATTTTAACGTCGTGAATTGAATAGCATTTTTTATTAGCATAATCGTTTAATACGTGACTTGTTTCACTTTTATTTTTGCCACAGACAAACGAAGAAGAGATACTTACGAGCCCCTGGTTTTGAAATTTATAAATCAATAAGAGAAAAAAACAAGAGTTTAAATAAAGGTTGTATTGTTAAAAATAGAAAAACTTAGAAATAGTTTACTAACCCCCGCTGCAAAAAGTCTCCAGAAAATTACACCCAGAAATTCAATATATAAAAAATGTCTATACCTATTCCGTCGGAAATTTAACTTATCTACAAACTTTCTGTAACTGCAGCTACCTAACAAGAATGGCCTACTAGGGGTTTATTTCTCACAATTTTTTATTTGACATAGAATTTGTTTAAATATCAAAGATTTAAATAAACGCTTTAAAGCCTCGTCGAGAACTGAACGAAAATGGTTCAAATATAATCATTTTTTGTATGGTATTAGCAGCTTCCGAGTTATCATGATTCGAAGCTACAAAGAATTTTCAAAATCACCCAACTGTTAAAGCTTAAGGGGTTACCCCCACTTGCGATTTTGAAAAAATCGATTTTTTTATTGCATTTTTTGAAGTGCAATTTGAAGTGCAGTTTTTTTTATGCCCGGAATAGATGATTCTATGTAAGTTTACAAAAAAAAATATTTTCTTCGTGTAAACTGAAATTGAAACTTTAAACGCGTTTTTCTCAAAATGGCATTTCTGAAGTCGTTGACCAAGATTACTCGAACGCTAATGAACCGATCTTCTTGAAACTTTGCAGGCTTATTTAATACATAAAAATGTAGTCTTTAATCGTTCGATTTTTTTTTTCGAAAAAAATGGCCGTTTTATAGCCAAAAAACGGCCGTTTTTTTTCGTTAAAATCGAACCATTAACTTTGACTGTCCGCCATTTTGTGAAAAATGAATATTTTTTAAAATCCTTCGATTAAAGACTAGTTTATACTTATATTTGACTAAATCCATCCGCATTTTTTTTTCAGATGATCCACTTCGCCGCAATGTTGGTCACCGCAAACCGTGTATATAAAAACATTATTTAATTGACGGCCATTTGCCACTAGACAATGTAATATTTTTTTAATAAAAATTACTGAAAGTTCTTCAAGATGTGTTCTTTAAGATGATATATTGATCGATTAAAAAAGTTTTATAGTTTTCTTTAAAAAAATTCATGAAAAAGGCCTTTTTTGCACTACATGTGGGGGTAACGCCTTAAGAACCGAATAAATCGAAAAATGTAAAAATCGGAGTGGAATATTCTTTCACATGTAATAACATATTGAAAATGACGTTGGAGTTTGCATCGTTAAAATGCAACGATTTGTATTCATTTTTCATTTCTTCATCTTTATTATTATCATAAACATTTTTTTTCGAATTGACGTCATAAATCTTTAATGAAAGTACGTGAAAACGTTTGTGTTGTTTCCACAGCCTAAATTGGGGAAAAAAGTGTGACATTGGAAATAATTAATTTTCGTTCTCTTCCAACGATGCAAACTTTAACGTCAAAAATGCATAGTAACGCGAAACGATCACATGTTCGAAATGCAAAATTCGCATAAAATCGTCTATGTATCTGTTGAATACAATAATAATAATTTTATCATATGTAAGGAAAAATCTCTATCATAACTATGATTTAATCCACCAATCTCTATATAAAGAGTGTCTCAAAATGACCTGACGTTCCTAATGGCGCGCCAATGTTTTTTTTTTTGTGGCGAACATCGATTACTTCTCTTTGACAACTGGCATCAGGAAGTATTGAGGTTTAGTCATGGAGAATAACACAATTGAGCCGGATCACTTTAAATTCGGAAATAGCATAGTTTATAATTTCAAGCGTAGAAATTTATCGAGGATTCCCCAGATCAAATTTTCAGCGTTCACACTGGTATGACCCCTTAATAAAATTAGTCCGCAATTATGCCAAAATGTTATTGAAAATTTCGTCAAAATAGTAAACGTTTGCAAACAGGGACGAGGCGGCCATTTATCGGATATTGTGTTCCACACATAACCTCCATGTTGGTACCTTATATTAAAATAAAAATATTCGAACTTTTCAACTGAATAATACGTTTGAATAATGAATAAAAATGTCAGGTGATTTTGAGACACCGTATATATGTAATATGAGAAAGGGATGTAGAGCTTTGCGATGTGCGACCTCGAAATAGATCAAAGATCAGAAATGGATCGCCACGCGACCCCTGCAGGTTGGCATAGCGGCGTCGCATCCCTCCGAAACGCACACCAAAGCTCTCCATGTCCCCCCCCCCCCCCCCCCCCCACACACACGGAAACATACGTATAACGCTCGTCCATATCTTGCAACCCGCCGCATTATCGGAATGCAATCTTCGAATTCCAACGACTGCGTGGTGCACTATCATCGTCACTCGAGCCACAAAACTGCACCGAAACGAGGAAACCCATTTCTCTTTGGGATTCCCGAGATGCCTGAACAATCGTAAAACACAACGAGGCAAGAACAAGAATACTTACACATGTACTTATTTCCGTTGTTATCGCGCTTCATCTCTTATCTCGCTATTTTGATCAGAGAGGGAGAGAGAGAGAAAGAAGAAGAGCGGTGGAGAGTTTAATCGAAACTCGACAAATACATTCTTCGTAAAAAATTAAAAAAACAATGCGTCAAGAGGTCTTCGCGAACTTGAACTTAAGTTCAAGTTCGCGAAGACCTCTTGACGCATTGTTTTTTTAATTTTTTACGAAGAATGTATTTGTCGAGTTTCGATTAAACTCTCCACCGCTCTTCTAAATCGTATAAAAAAATCGTATAAATCGTATAAAAAAATCGTACTTTTTTAAAAAAGTACGATTTTTTTATTGCATACTTTCATAGTCTCGGCCCTTAAGGGGTCTTCTCACTTTAGACGCTCAAAAAAGGCTATTTTCATGAATTTTTTTGTAGGTTTATATTATAGACATTGATATAAAAGTTGTTACGCTTAATAAATATACTTTCGAAATACTTTTATAGATAAAAATGGTCGTTAAAAAATGTGCTAAAACAATTGTAAGAGTCTGCGCTATCGATTAAATCTCGGAGATGGATCATCCGAAACAAAAAAATCAAATGGTTTTGGATTCAGTATGTTAATGGCTATAGCGCATATCATACAATTTTTTATATATGCAAAAATAACAAAATGGCGGGCATTCTTCGAAAAAAAAAAACAACAAAAAAACGTGTTTTTTACCGTTTTTGGCAAAAAAAAATAGAAAATGTCGAAATGGAGAAAAAATCCTATATATGCGCTATAGCTATAGTTGTAAAGAATATGTGGTTAAAATTCCATAAGGATCGGTTCAGTAGTTTCGAAGATTTTATCAACACGCCGTCGAAAAACGTGTTTGAAGTTTGTTTGGGTTACATAAATACATAAAAAAAATTTTTAATGTATTTCGAAAGCGTATTCATTAAGTGTGACAACTTTTATATCAATATCTATAATATAAACCTACCAAAAAATTCATGAAAATAGCATTTTTAGCGTCTAAAGTGAGAAGACCCCTTAACTTTAATTTGGAAGAAAAGTTGGTAAATTCCTAGAATCGGGGCTCCTGACCAAAAACGTCAATAATTTTTTTTTTGTTGCCGTGAGCAGCTTCAATTGTGGATGATAGTCAGCGGAGGCTAACAATTTTTATTAATTTTATAAATGTTTGGCACTAAAAAAAAAATTCGTTCATTCATCCAAAATTCAGTTGGCTTAACAAAATTTTATCTTTGAATACGTTGAACTTGTTTTTTGATTGGCATAACGAAATAGTTAGGCAGTAACCAAAGATACATTTAAACTATCTGCTTATTTAGCATATCTGATCAACTGTTAAAACAACAACATTTCGAGACAACAAAATTCATTTTGCACATTCAACGATTCTTTTTTCTCAGTGGGTGTTTTTAAATTGACAAAACATGCAACGAAATTGCGGATTTTAAACACTTCGATATGAATATTGAGGTCAGGGGGTAGGTACACACACACACAGCAGATTTTTGTGTGCGTGTGCGTGTAAAATATATTTTGTATGGGTTTGTTTGGGAAATTGTCTTGCGCCGATTTCTTGTATAATCATAAGAAAGACCCCTGAAAAATATCAGCTCGGTGAAAAAATGTTCAACCCTTTTTGGTCAGGAGCCGCGATTCTAGACATTTACCGAAATGTTTTGCGAATATTCCAAAAATTGACCTAGTGGTGACGATTTTCGTGAAGGGTCCGATCGCCCGGTGCACTACGGTGAAACACCAAGCTGCGAATTACCCTTTTTTTCTTTTGCGTCTTTTCCGAAATTATGTTTTTTGAAACGGTGTAAGTCGTATCTCAAAATCTATTCGTCCGGATCACTTTAAGGGGTTACCCCCACTTGCGATTTTTGAAAAAATAGATTTTTTTATTGCATTTTTTTTAAGTGCAATTTGAAGTGCAGTTTTTTTTATGCCCGGAATAGATGACTCTATGTAAGTTTACAAAAAAAAAAATTTCTTCGCGTAAACTGAAATTGAAACTTTAAACGCGTTTTTCTCAAAATGGCATTTCTGAAGTCGGTGACCAAGATTACTCGAACCCCAATGAACCGATCTTCTTGAAATTTTGCAGGCTTATTTAATACATAAAAATGTAGTCTTTAATCGTTCGAATTTTTTTTTTCGAAAAAAATGGCCGTTTTATAGCCAAAAAACGGCCGTTTTTTTTTCGTTAAAATCGAACCATTAACTTTGACTGTCCGCCATTTTGTGAAAAATGAATATTTTTTAAAATCCTTCGATTAAAGACTAGTTTATACTTATATTTGACTAAATCCATCCGCATTTTTTTTTCAGATGATCCACTTCGCCGCAATGTTGGTCACCGCAAACCGTGTATATAAAAACATTATTTCATTGACGGCCATTTGCCACTAAACAATGTAATATTTTTCAATAAAAAAATTACTGAAAGTTCTTCAAGATGTGTTCTTTAAGATGGTATATTGATCGATTAAAAAAGTTTTGTAGTTTTCTTTAAAAAAATTCAGGAAAAAGGCCTTTTTTGCGCTACAGGTGGAGGTAACGCCTTAAAATCGGAAATAGCATAGTTTATAATATCCAGCGTAGAAATTTGTTGGGGATTCCCCAGATCCTACCATGAGATTGAAATTTGCATCGTTGGAATGCAACGAAAATGATTCTCTTTTAATTTATCTAATATCTTTTGGCATATTCTAGCGACGAAAATGCCTCGACAATTTTTTTAATTGCTTATTTAGAAATAGATTTTTTGAATCTGCAAAGAAGATTTTGTAGAATGATGTAAATGAGAAGATAAAAATATGAAGAAGAATTTTCGTTGCATTCCAACGATGAAAACTTCGTCATCTCTGTCTGACAGTAGGGACAAGTATGGGAATACAATTGACTCCCTACAGCAATTTCTGCACCGGTTTTTCCATACTATTACCGGATGTTATTTTTATCTGTTAATCTGTTTATTAACAAAAAATTAAACATGAATAAATGAAAAATCAAGAAAAAAACCCGTTGCATTCCAACGATACAAACTTCAACATCATCTCTGTCTGACAGTAGGGACAAGTATGGGAACAAAATTGAATCTCTGCGGCAATTTCTGCACGCATTTTTCTATACTATGACCGGATCTTATTTTTTTATCTTAATCTGTTCGTCAACAAAAAAATAAACATGTTTTTTGTTGTCTAAAATAAAACTTTTTGCACAGCCTTTGTATACGAACATGGCAAGCTATATATAAACGTATGGGTGTATGAACCACGTCCAAAATACATAACGACAGTATAAACGGGAGAAACAGAGCCGTGGAAGCGTCAGGTATAAAGTGTGACACGTAATCAATCAGAGCGCCGGGCTAGTTGGCGCGATGCACATGAAACGGATGTCTCTGTCTACAGCAGCCTGGTGTGCGGGTACTTATCGAGTTTAATTTCGAGCAATCGTATTTCAGTCGTGGCAGCGTAGAAGCGAGACTGTTCGGGCGCATTCGCACCTCGTACGTAGCGTACGAAGCTTAAGTACCTATATATCTGTACGTACGTGTGTACATACAAGTGTACTCACGTACGTACATAAATATGCACACACACCTATATATATATATATATATATATATATATATATATATATATATATATATATATATATATATATATATATATATATATATATATATATATATATATATATGAGGCATTCCATACCAATTCGACCTGGGTCTGACCCTCGACCCCTCAAATCTGGTTCCCGATTTTTCCTATCATTGCTCTCACTCTATCAAGCAATTACAATTTTTTTCAGATTTTTCAAAGCAAATTCGCGCGCGTCATGAATTTTCGAAGTTTTTTTTTTGAACACCTCGATGGCCGTAATCGAAAAATCTGAAAAAAATCCCAAAAATACAGTGTCAGATATAAAAAATGTTGGTATAAAATTCATAATATCTGAGCTTTTGCTTCAACCCCTAATTAGGGTTTTTGTCAACCATGATAAAAAAAATCGAAAATTACAAAATACACTTTAGAAAAATCGGAGAATTTTTCTTAAAAATCTGGTATTATGCATACCAAATTTCGAGAAACAGTCTACAGTAAACTGATCTCTGCTTCTTATCTTTTTTCATTTTTTTGCTCAAATAGCCAAAAAACGGGTTGAAGCAAAAGCCCAGACATTATAAATTTTACACCAACATTTTTTATATCTGACACTGTATTTTTGGGATTTTTTTCAGATTTTTCGATTACGGCCATCGAGGTGTTAAAAAAAAATTCAAAAATTCATGACGCGCTTAAATTTATTTTGAAAAATCTGAAAAAAATTGCCATTGCTTGATAGAGTGAGAGTAATGATAGGAAAAATCGGGAACCAGATTTGCGGGGTCGAGGGTCAGACCCAGGTCGAATTGGTATGGAATGCCCCATATATATATATATATATATATATATATATATATATATATATATATATATATATATATATATGCAACCGTACACGCGGATGTATATTCGTGTGTGTACGTGCAAACATACGTATATGTTTAGTTTGCAGTCTCGAGATACGTGCGCAGCCTCCGCCTAAGTTACATTATACCTGTAGTATACGCGTGAGACTTCATAACGAGCGCACCGAGTGTTATCGACCTTCTCTCTAGGCGCGCTGGAAACCGTCGGGCCAGAAGACGCAGACCTATACCAACAGGGTGCAATCCTGCAAGCAGAGAGAGCTATACGCGAGAACGTGGAGGACGACTATATGACGACACGCTTGAACGTTAATTTCGCGAGTCTGCGAAAGCTATGCCATAAATGAGGAAAGAGAGAGAGAGAGAGAGAGAGAGAGAGAGAGAGAGAGAGAGAGAGAGAGAGACCGCGGGGTGAAACGAGCCATGTAGTGTATGCGCGTTTGTCCATGTGTGTCTACCTGTGCACGTACGTGAATCCCGGAGGCAAGAGCAAGTCAGCGCATTCAGACCTTCGCCGGAAGTCTCAGAGAATTCTCTTCGAAAGCGAGATCGGTGGGAGGAGAGGAAAGGAGATAGAGGCATGTCGATCTTACCACAGAATTATCTCTCCTTTTCATGGGCCATATCTAGATGACGGGATCTTCGTCAAACGGGGTAGTGCAATGAAAATGATTACGCGAAACGTTGGCGAGCTTAGCACGGCGCAAACCAGCTCACGCACACCCAGACTCATGGAAATCCTGGTGAACCGCAAACTTCGTCAGTTTTTGTAGATCTTTTACGCGGTTATAGTCGTCGTGGGATTTTTTAGAAGAGATCATAGCGGTGTCTGAAGTTTAGCAGCTTGAGGAGGCTTTTGGAACAACGTCTTAAGCCAACCGCGTAAATTGCCTTAAGGGGTATGCACTTTAGACGCTAAAAAAGGCTATTTTCGTGAATTTTTTTGATAGGTTTATATTGTGGATATTGATATAAAAGTTGTTGGTCTTAGAAAATACACTTTCGAAATACATTAAAATTTTTTTCACGTATTTGGGTAACCCAAACGACCTTTAAACGCGTTTTGCTCGAAACAACGTTTCTCGACGGCTGGTTGATAAACTCTTCGAAACTACTGAATCGATCCCTATGAAATTTTAACTATATATTCTTTACAACTATAGCTATAGCGCATATAAAGAATCTTTTTAAATTTTGATATTCACTATTTTTTTGCCAAAAACGGTGAAAAACAAGTTTTTTTTCGTTATTACGAAAAATGTCCGCCATTTTGGAATTTTTTGCATATATCTAAAATCGTATGATATGCGCTATAGCCATTAACATGCTGAATCTCAAACCGTTTGATTTTTTTGTTTCGGATGATCCATCTCCGAGATATCATCAACAGCGCAGACCTACAATTTTTTAGGACATTTTTTAATTGCCATTTTCGTCTATAAATAGTGACTTAGATAGATAATTTTTTCAAGGGAAGGTTCTGCCTTGTTGGCCCAAATAATCTTCGATTTTTTGCCATTTTTTTATGCGAAAAGTATTAAATATAGAATGTTGATATTTGGTATGTTGACTAACCCAGGTAGGAATTGACGATGAAAAAAGGGCTCGCCAAGCTCTGAAACAAGGCTCACATTTTTTAATTCAGGCTGAGCACCAGCCTGATTTCAGGCCTAGCTGAACCTCTGAATGATAACGCGGTTTCAGGCTCTTGCACACAGGCTTGACCAAAGGTTGGTAGAAAAGCCTGTACTAAGCCTGAAACGACGAAACAACAAGGCTCAAAACGAGCCTTAATGAAGCCTTCACGAGCATTTATGACCAGGCTTTTCCGAAACTCTTCCCGAGCCTATATGAGGCCTGTTTTTAGTTTTCTATATTCTACATTGGGGTAAATTTAATAAATTTGTAAAGAATTCATTTGATTTATTATATGTATTTATTATTTGTTATATTATTTGTTACAAAATATATATAAAAAATATTTTTAAAAACAATACTTTATTTTATTGCGTACTTTTATTTTCGTATATACTTTTTTGTGTACCTCATAAATATCAATAAGAGCATATGTTTAAATGTTCTGAGCTGCCTCCTTCGCTTTTGTTTTTCGTGCCTTCGCACCCGACAAATTTATTGCTAAATTTTTTTTTCACAAAAGTACAGAAAAAATATTATTTTAAACTTATTTTATTTTATCACAACCTGAAACAAGCCTGCATCCAGCCTTGATTTTTCAGCCTCAAAATTCACCGGCTGAATAAAGCTTGAAATAACCCTGAGTTTAGGCTAAGCAGCCAGTCTTGGTTCCAGGCTGCTCCAAACGATGCAATGAAACCTGGGCCAGGTCTGTCTCACTCAGGCTCGGTGAAACAAGGCTCGCACAAGCTTGTTTCCATCGTCAGCCTTTTGATTTCCTACCTGGGAAGCGGTCTTTATTGAACATCGAAATATTTTTTATTTTTTCTTCGCTTGCGGAAGTCCCAAGTCCCAGACAGGTAATCTGAAGTACAAAAATATTACATATTTTTACTTTGTACAACATTGTGTATAAGTTGACCTAGAATCAAGAAGAAAATTTGAAAAATAAGAAAATAGTGAGCAAAAAACTGCGAACACTTTTGGGACAAAAAACAAACTTCCTTTCGACCGCTCACTATTTTTTCATTTTTTAATTGTTCTTCTTGATTCTAGGTCAACTAATACACAATATCGTACAAACGAAAAATATGTAAGACTTTTTGCTTCAGATCACCTGTGCGGGACTATGGACTTCCGCAAGCGAAGAATGTCATCGCCCGCGCACCGACATACGTGGCTCCTCCCACTCCCACCACCATGTTTTGTCAGACTTTAAAAAATATTTTGATGTTCAATAAAGACCGCTTAGTCACCATACCAAATATCAACATTCTATATTTAATACTTTTCGCATAAAAAATTGGTGAAAAATCGAACATTTTTTGGCCCAACAAGGCAGAACCTTCCCTTAAATGTATTTCGAAAGTGTATTTATTAAGTGTAACAACTTTTATATCAATATTCATAATATAAACCTAACAAAAAAAGCATGCACGTAGCCTTTTTTTAGCGTTTAAAGTGAGAAAGACCCTTTAATTAGAGCAAACACTTTATTCTCATGTCCCTAGAATGAGACCGAATATAAATAAAAGATAAAAATATATGCTTATAAATATTTTCGTTGATATAAATCGCTACGTCTCATGGCTTGCGTACGTGATCAAGCGACCAACGCACAAAGAAACATTGCCTAGGATTAACGGATGATATACACCTAGATGGTCGAGGTCGAGGACTTAGAAGCTATGAACATTCCGTCGACCGTAGAAGACTTACACTATGGGCCTGGTATCGATGATTCCATGTAAGTTGACGAATTTCATGATTTATTCATTCCCAAATTTTCAAACGCGTTTTTCTCAAAACCACGTTTTTCAAATCGGTACCCAAAATTTCTCGAAAACCAATGAACCGATTGCCTTGAGGTTTTTTGTGGTTATTCAATACACCATTATCTAGTACTTGTCATAGGATTGTTGTTGTCCGTTACTTAGTTTTTGTTTTATAGGCAAAATAATAACTAATGTTTGGCCCAAAAATCACTATTTATGTTCAAACGTCCGCCATATTGTCATAAATCGATATTTTCAAAATCGGCTATGACAAGTACTAGATTATAGTATCTAATTTAATAATCTTTTTGGTGTTTTTTCAGACGATTTTTGAAGAAACGCCAGTGGGTACCGTATACGCAGATTTTTTTACGACGCTCCAAGGATCATACAATATCCTTGTATATTTTTGATATTTTTAAATAAAGAAAATTGAACATATTTTTGGATGTATATACTTTTAAATAATTAAAACCCCAATCCGAAATTTCAAATAGTTTTCCTTGAAAAAAATCACAAAAATTACCTTCTTTTCCGGCTCCTAGGTGTATATCTCCCCTTAAGTATCGATAATTCACGGCTTGCATATGTGGCCGAGCTCTCAACGTTCTCATAAATATTGTATAAGACTAAATTTTATTGCGCTTCGCCTTAGGCGTGAGTCCATCGTCCAAAACAATTGAAACACTGCAGACTGGGTAAGATTACCGTGTGGGAATACAGACTTATCGATGGATCCCACGGATGCATTTCTAGAAACGCAGTCACATAGACCCTTGGCCCCACTATCGCTATCCGACGAATATTCGCCCTGCGTAGCACGGAACTGACGACCTATAGGACAGAATTGTGGAGTTGCTGTTAGGAAGAGTTTTCTCTCTCTCTCTCTCTCTCTCTCTCTCTCTCTCTCTCTCTCTCTCTCTCTCTCTCTCTCTCTCTCTCAAGTCTCACTATTAACTGCTACGCTGGTGGTACTTTGTACAGTACCTACAGGATAATACGCCCAAGTTGTGTTAATAACTCGTTACAGTGCAACTAAAGCGTTTACACTATCGCATTAAGGGGCTACGTGAGTTTGAAAATTGCAAAATGTCCATTTTATAAATTATATTATCTAATAGCAACATATGTCTAGAAAATTCTCCCAATGTTTTCGGATTATCAGATCAAGACCAGATCATTATCAGAATATCAAGTTATCAGATTCTAATCGATAATGTGGGAATGCTTTTAGATGCAAATTGGATTCGTACATTCCAATGGTGAATCCCAATGAGAATCCAATGTAGCCTCGTGACATTTTGGTATCAGGGAGTAGGAACAAGTATGGGGATCCAATTGGATTGGAACGATTTTTGCACCCGAAGCTACAAGGATCCTTACACCCGTGTTCATAGACGTTCCTTAAGAAATAAGCATTCCTTGTTCTTTGTTCTGAACAAAGAACAACGAATCCTTACTCCTCAAGGGACATCTATGAATACCGGTGTTGGTGTCAACGAAACTACACACGAATACTACATTGGTAAATTACAGTAACGCTTAACAAAAATAAGTCACAATCGATTATTATACCCAACATTGAACGGGAATAAGACAAATTCATGCAAATTTAGTATATTCAGATATTTTTACATTTTCTCTGAAAATGTCGCGGCTGCGAAAATTCTTCTGCTAGTCACATTTTTCTAAGTTTCAGCACTTTTATAGTCGTTACAGAATCTTTAGAATTTTTTTACACGCATCGAGAGTTATTTTGTGTATAGATGATTAGATAGAAACATTTCCATAAAGTGCCGTATAAATGAGACGATTTTTGGAGTCCCAATTTTTCATTAAAAGTTCGATAACTTGGCTCGAAATTTTACCCGTATACTGGAATGTATTTTTACTTGATTACAGACGAAAGTCAGTTAATTATAAAATATTTGGGTTAGGGAAAGGAGGACCTTAAGGGGGAATATACTTTTGTAAATTTTTTTTATTGGCTTAAAAGGTTCTTTAACTATCCAAAAATGTTGAAGTACAAAGGCAATTGTATGGTCCAGGCATCGCCGATTAAAGGTAAACACGACACTTCCATGATTTTACAGTACTTAAAACTTTAAACGCGTTTTTCTCGAAACTATGTTTTTAGATACGGGCGTATGCATAGCGCCTCGAGTTTTCAATCGATTGACTTGAAATTTTAACTGTAGCCTCTTGACAACATTTTCTAGTCCAGTACGTAGGATTTTTACGATAAGTTGAAATTTAAAAATTTTATGACCGACATTCGATCGATTTTTTTCCTTCATATTAACGCCATTTTCTTTTAAATCAATATTTTGGAAAACCCCTACGTACTGGACTAGTTTTTTATATCTACTTTTAAAATATATATCGTTTTTTGTTTAGCTTGAAAATTATGACCTGTGCGAATACGCCCGTAGAGGATTATGAAAATAGGAGTTTTTTTCATCGACTACTGCGCCGCCATTTTGATTCAAAATAATTTTTAGAAAAATGTTACACTTTGAGACGTGTACTAACATGTATAAAAACCGAATTTAAAAATATTGTTTTATTTTTCTCCAATAAATTGTCAAAAATGACCCGTATAAAAGACCGAATTTGAAAATATTGTTTTGTATTTCTTAAATAAATTGTCAAAAATGACCCTTGATTTTGCCCTCACAAAGGTATATTCCCCCTTAAAAGGTTACCCCCACTTGCGATTTTGAAAAAATCGATTTTTTTTATTGCATTTTTTAGAAGTATAAGTATCCGGGCCTATACTTCTGTATGGGCCCGGAATAGATGACTCTATGTAAGTTTACAAAAAAAAAATATTTTCTTCGTGTAAACTGAAATTGCTTATTTAATACATCAAAATGTAGTCTGTAATCGTTCGATTTTTTTTTCGAAAAAAATGGCCGTTTTATACCCAAAAAACGGCCGTTTTTTTCGTTAAAATCGAACCATTAACTTTGACTGTCCGCCATTTTGTGAAAAATGTATATTTTTTAAAATCCTTCGATTAAAGACGAGTTTATACTTATATTTGACTAAATCCATCCGCATTTTTTTTTCAGATGATCCACTTCGCCGCAATGTTGGTCACCGCAAACCGTATATATAAAAACATGATTTCATTGACGGCCATTTGCCACTAAACAATGTAATATTTTTCAATAAAAAAATTACTGAAAGTTCTTCAAGATGTGTTCTTTAAGATGGTATATTGATCGATTAAAAAAGTTTTGTAGTTTGCTTTAAAAAAAATCATGAAAAAGGCCTTTTTTGCGCTACAAATGGGGGTAACGCCTTAATAACATACCCCTATAAATAATCCAGTAGACAACAAAAATTCAGAAAAAACGAGCTTTGTTCACCCCACCACAGTGGTGTCCTCCCGCAAGATTAACTGATTTTGTATATCTATATATTTTGTTAAGAAAATTCAACATTCAGAATGCGATGGGATACATCGAAAATCGTTTTCAACGCGAGAAGGGTCCTTAATGTCAACGAAACTACATAAGCCAGTCTTCATCTGGATCATCAACCTGATCCTCAAGACGGTCCAGGCCGTCCGTCGGACAAGCATCAAGTATAAATGTCTCTATCGAACGTGGGAGTATCATATGTCGCACCGCGAAAATACAAGCGACAGCAAAGATACAAGCTAGAGATGGACAACAACAGAGAGAGGCATCTTCAGCGTCAAGGCTGCGCAGAATTGAAGATCCGAGCAACCGAAACCCTCGACGGACAGGTGCCTGTCAGAGTCTCCTCACTCGTCATGTACAGTCATCGTCAGCTCGTCACGCGACCTCTAACAATTCGATGACCGACGAGTTCCCGTCATGTTGCCGCCATCCGGAATACAATCGCAGATACGTTCGATCGCGAAAAAACAAATGCGCCCGAGATTCTCGTTGTTCGGCACTTTTTGTTTTTTCAAAGTGTTATTAGCGTATGCGAGGAAAAGAAGAAAAACGGCAATGGAAACTAAACGAAACAACATGGCGGGCGAGCCAGCGGCGAAATTGGATGATCGCAGGGGGAGGTTTGTTCGTGTGCTGGGGAACGAGAGGCCTCGGGCACCCGCTACGTGGTCGAATAAACCATTCAAATTGGGATGGCGGTGAATACGTTGCTCGGACTAGTACTTCTTGCTCGTTCTCTCTCGCTCTTTCCCTCTTTCTCTCGATGGCTAGTGGTACCAGAGGTAATCGATCGTTGAGCGATTGAGGCCGAGATGTGGAAAAAAGGACATTCCGGGTGTATTTCGGCCACAGTGAACACGCGCTTGGTGAACACAAGTGGTATACACTATATACACACACACACAGGCGTGCAGCGATGTCCCTGGAAATCGTTTGCGAACGAGCTATCGCACGGATACCGGAAGTGCAATAACGATCAAGAATGCGTTCCGATATTGCCCGATGATTTTTTGATACCGGAGCCGGAATGGGCAAACATTTTTTTTTCCATCTCTCATATATACCAATAAATATCTGTATTCCCATCTCGAAGTACATCTATTTCCGAACTGCTGCGGCATTCTTTTCCATAAAAAATAAAAATGGAAGGCTGTGAAGTTCTGGGGCAACAGCGAGCGTTTGTGAACTAAATTCTCTCTCTCTCTCTCTCTCTCTCTCTCTCTCTCTCTCTCTCTCTCTCTCTCTCTCTCTCTCTCTCTCCGCCCCCCCCTTCCTCCCTCTTTGCCGTACAATTCCGTGCTTTTTTCCATGAGAACGGGCGAATAGAATTCCCAACGATAAAAAACGACGGAAATGTGACCTAAGCACTCGCATTACGCATATACGTGCACGCGCATACGTATACAGGCATACGTACAGTTGACAGTCAGCGTCAGTGAACACTACGCGCGCCCTCCGTAAACCAAGATTAATGCTCGAGTTGCGATGCATAAATCTACACCTGTATATAGCCGTCTGTGAGAGCGGCGTCTCGCGCGCAGTCTCCGATTCCCATGTGTAAAGGCGAGCGCAGAAGTCTCGACGGAGCGTCGCAGAAATTTTTCACGAAACTCTCGCAACGTTTTTTTTCTATTGCACGACGCGCTTTTCGCGGCATTGGACGCGGGATGGGGGGTGCGGACCGTAAGCGCCCGCGAGAAGATCGACGATACGTCGTGCCCAGATTCGCGCTCGACACCCTCGACAAACACCATGATTTAAGAGAATACTTCGAGTGTACGTATTTCGGAGGGAAATAAGCTAATGACGCCCGTGCAGAAATTTGTTGGGGAATTTCCATATCCCTATAGGGATTTGATGGGGACGCCCAACGTATGGAATCCACATTGGAATCCAAGATTCCGCGCTATTTCCCAGTTGACGTCGTTTGAGAATTTGTTATTTGAAATGCTCGACCGGAATTTGTTGAATCTGTCGAAAATAAAAATGTCCGTTCGTGATCCCGTGCGCAAATTTGTTGGAGAGTCTCAAATTGCACCCACATCCGTATAGGGATTTGTTCAGGATACTGATACATAGGGAGCCAATTGGCTCCCAATTGGGAGCCAATTGGATTCTTCACTGTTCGCCGATGAACGCCGTTTGGGCATTTCTACCACGTTCGAATCGAAAATATGTGAAAAGTCACGAGAAAAAAATCGACGTGTTGAAACATTGTATGTACAGGTGAGCGTGTATAGGTACGTGTGTGGTAATATTACATCAATGTGCAGTCAAATACATTACGAACGATAATTACAGTGGATTTTCAGTGAATCGATTCAAATCTATTTCTCAGATATACTTCTTTAAACGATTTATACTTTTTAAGACGGAATGACACCTCATCGCGGTCGGTATGGTAGAACAATTATAGATTCCCAAAAATCTCTGAAACGGCTCTTCAGATCCCGTCGAAACTTTGCCAAACGACGTCAAATAGATAGACGAATAGCTTCTAGCCACTCAAATTTTCTAAATTTGAGAAAAAAAACTAGATTGGCTTATGATAAGCCAATCTACATTTTTTTTCTCAAATTCAGAAAATTTGAGGGGCTGGAAGCTATTCGTCTATCTATTTGACGTCGTTTGGCAAAGTTTCGACGGGATCTGAAGAGCCGTTTCAGAGATTTTTGTGAATCTATAATTGTTCTACCATACCGACCGCGATGAGGTGTCATTCCGTCTTAAGATAAGATTTTCAAGGCGGCTCACTACTGTATTTGCTGCACGTGTATTTTGGTGAAAAATAATTTCAAGGTCTCGATGTCATAGGTCGTTGGATTCGTCTGAATGACAGCTACAACGTCTTAATAAAAAAATAACAAGTTCCCAATTAAAAAACCATTTATGACCTTGAGAACGCAAGAACTATGGCCTTGGCAGAAATGAATTTTTCACCGCTGTCAATAAAAAATCCGACATGTAATTTTTTTTGTCACTCTGAAGGCAACGGAGATATTTGGGGTAATCATAAATGGTCCACCCTGTACATATTTTGTTTATAAAATTCAACGTTCAGAATGCGATCGGATCCATCAATAATCATATCGGATTCCGATCGACAATGTGGGAATCCTTTAGGATGCAAATTGGATTCGTACATTCCAATGGGGAAGCCCGATGATAATCCAACGCACGAGCGTCACGTTGTAGTACAGGGATCCAATGCAAAAACCCATGAGACCCCTATCACGAAGTTGGAACACGTATGGAAATCCAATTGGATACCTACGACAATTTCTTCACGGGCGACGGAGAGAAAAAAAATATGTAAGCGCAAGTTTTTGCCGCGCGTATACCGCCGAGGCGGACGAGGGGGTGGCGAGGTGGAATTCTAGACGTCGCTAATAAAATTCGGGACCTTAAAGGGCTTAAGGGTGGCTGTTCCAAGCTTAAACTACTTTGGTGAAATATTGATGTAACAGGTCTAGCTTGTCGAGCCTTTGAAGGCCTTCGGTAAATGCGACCGCGCTTTAAGGGTCCACACGGTCACGTCAAAATCAATGTTCCCGTCGGTTTTACGGGGAATTGTCTTCTCGCCTCTCAGCATCCTTGGGGTGGGAAACTCTGGCACTTTGTCGATAACTGGTGGGAATGGAAGGGATTAATTTTTGCAACGTTCACCGTCGAGAAACGTGCTAAGTACGAAATGATAATGAATTTATTGAATATTCAACGACGTCGTAGGTACACGATTCTCTTATCTGCACTCTCAAAATAGAATGGCAATCTGTGTCCCGTATATTTCGTACGGACTCGTAGCATCTCGCAGAAATCGCGAAATTCTCCAACGAACTGAGGCTTTACACATTAGCGAAATTGCAGCGTCAACGAAGACCCTTCAGGTTTGAGCTCCGTTTTCCAGATTAAGTGATTATTTATTTACGAAATTTTCATTCTCTTGCCAATTCCTTTAAGATGGGATATACATTTACAACGATCAAAAAATCTAATTCTTTTTCTTTCTTCTCACCGCTCGGATTCGGAGCGGGCGTGAACTTCAAACACGTTTTTCTCAAAACTGCATTATCGAAATTGGCGTGCAGGATTACCCAAAAACTATTAAGCCGATTGAGTTGAAACTTGGTAGAAATATTGTTAATATTAGTACCTTCTACTTGACGGAAATCGTTTTTGAAAAATTGGCGAAAAACTTTCTTTTTAATCCGCATTTTACAGAAATGTTGCGTGAAATGTTGATTTTTTTTGTAAATGCGGGCTATTTTCTCAGATTTGCGTTTTGTTCATTTTAATTACCGTCACATAGAAACTATACATGTTCTAACTGAAAAAATTTTTGAACTTTTTTACAAATCAAAGTCTACGGGAAGCTAGACTGCACGCCGATTCGCAACTCCTGTGGCGACCTTGCTGTAACACTCTGCCACAGCTACGCCATTTTGATCATGAATTAATTAAAAAAAATTGTTTCGTATACTTAAATATGCTATTAAAGTATACCTAAAGTTTGATAATTGTAGAATAATTATTTCTGAGTTTAAAAAATCCCTCAATATTGCTTATTTTCTTCCTGTCTTTAAGAGCGTGAAAAATAGGTATTTTTCGGGAATTTTTTTAGAGGGGATGAAATAATCTGATCATTTTCAAATTTGAACATCAGTTTATTATAACTGTCAAGTTTGAAAACAAATTTTTTTTGGGATCACCAACTAAATGGCGGCGTTATTAAGGGTCTTCGGACGCCTGTTTTCCGCGACATCGAAAAGTCCTGCGGTTGTCACTCTTTTTCTGTCGATCTGAAAAATATTTAATAAGTGTCATTCGTTTACTGACATATTAAGGGGAAGGATATACCTAAAAAATGATGAAAAAGTGCAAAATTGAAAATTTGGGAGCCTTTTTACTCCAAAGTTCGAATTTTCGACCATTTTTTCGACATATTTGACCCCCAAAAAATTATTTATTTACACGCCACCTTTCAAACTTTGGGTATATCCTTCCGATAATATTACTGAGAGTGACCTCCCAAAATTTCATCCAAATCAGTCGATAACTTTTTGAGCTACAACACGAGCAGTTTTTGAAAAAGTAGTTTCGAGATAATCCCATTTAAGGGGTTACCCCCACTTGCGATTTTGAAAAAATCGATTTTTTTTTATTGCATTTTTTTGAAGTATAAGTATCCGGGCCCATACTTCTGTATGGGCCCGGAATAGATGACTCTATGTAAGTTTACAAAAAAAAAATATTTTCTTCGTGTAAACTGAAATTGAAACTTTAAACGCGTTTTTCTCAAAATGGCATTTCTGAAGTCGGTGACCAAGATTACTCGAACACTAATGAACCGATCTTCTTGAAATTTTGCAGGCTTATTTAATACATAAAAATGTAGTCTTTAATCGTTCGATTTTTTTTTCGAAAAAAAATGGCCGTTTTATAGCCAAAAAACGGCCGTTTTTTTTCGTTAAAATCGAACCATTAACTTTGACTTTCCGCCATTTTGTGAAAAATGAATATTTTTTTAAATCCTTCGATTAAAGACTAGTTTATACTTATATTTGACTGAATCCATCCGCATTTTTTTTTTCAGATGATCCACTTCGCCGCAATGTTGGTCACCACAAACCGTGTACATAAAAACATTATTTCATTGACGGCCATTTGCCACTAAACAATGTAATATTTTTCAATAAAAAATTACTGAAAGTTCTTCAAGATGTGTTCTTTAAGATGGTATATTGATCGATTAAAAAAGTTTTGTAGTTTTCTTTAAAAAAATTCACGAAAAAGGCCTTTTTGCGCTACAAGTGGGGGTGACGCCTTAAAGTTTCAACATGTGACTCGCTACCTGACCGCATGCTGTCCCGCGCTCTAGACTATATGCGATAACTCCGCAAATTTTCAATATTTCAAGTTTTCCTTTGGTCAGTATATTCTTTGGGTATCATACTTTCGAAATATGTAAAAAAAATTGATTTTTTGAAAATTCTAAAGGGATTTCTCGCCTTAACGCTACCAGTCATATTCCCGCATTATTCCACGTTTCAAGAATAGATCCATGTCATCATTTGGACATTTTTCACGCATAGGAAATTTGGATGGGGAGCACTCTGAGAAAATTATATATCATTCGCCGAATCGTTGAGTCCTTCGGGCTCTCAAAATAGCATT
Source organism: Ophion slaviceki (assembly GCA_944452715.1). Classification (NCBI taxonomy): domain Eukaryota; kingdom Metazoa; phylum Arthropoda; class Insecta; order Hymenoptera; family Ichneumonidae; genus Ophion; species Ophion slaviceki. The sequence goes on along the minus strand of OX101788.1, from coordinate 29,305,333 downwards.
AGTTGTCGCATTTTCTCGATACATTTCATGATCTGACGAGTGTATAATAGGCATATGAGGAAAGGTTATTTTCAACCGATCATGTCCATGTGATTTCGGATATCAGCACACCAGGTTGTTCTAAGGACGATCTGTATATTCTCGAACGAATGATTGCTTTTGGGGCAGGACGGTTCTTTAACCCTCCGTCGACAGACTGGGTCATTGTGACCCAAGCGATTTTTTCAGCGTCAAATATCAATAGCCCGGAACTTTTTCGGAAACCCCGAACGTCATTCGCTGTCGATTTGAACCTTCATCTACACGCTGGCACAGCCCACTAGCGACAATATCGATAAGTCTGCGTTTGGCGTCATTTGGAATTAGACCCTGGATCATTTTGACCCGCGTGTTGCCTTCTTGAAAGTTGTGAACAAATATTGCGTTGTTTAGTGGCCATTTTGTACCAGAAGTCCTAAGTATTACTCTACAATGTGTTTCTTTTTTTTCTATTTCATTAGATAATTATTCTTTATATTCTCTGATGCTCCGATGAGTAACTGTTGGCGGACGACTATGACGGTAATTTTGAAAGGGATCTATCTAAAAGTGAAGATTATCAGTTATCGGTGATGTCAGGTGAGGAATACGAAAAATTGGAGGAAACTTCAAGTGAAAATGAGGCGAAAAATGCAACAATGCATATTGTTCGCAACCAATGTGCGATTTGCACAGAGCTTCTATGTACATTCATTTTTCGGGCCAGGAATGGTTTTTGGCCCTGATTTCATAAAGGGTTGGTCCATTTTGTACCGTATTGGATTTTTTTTTTCAATAGAATAACCAATTTTTTTCATTTTAAAAATATGCTAAGTTCACATAACTGATTAAATTAATTTTTTTTTGGACTCTCGTCGTCGGACTATTTTTTTCGAAAAGTAGCATTCTTCAAGCGTACATTCCCGGCAATTTTTATTAAGTATATTAAACGTTTTTAAAGTTATGATTTTTAAGTAAAATGCTCACTTTTGCAAATTTGAACATTTGCGATAATTTTTTACAACAATTTAATTTTACATTTTTCGCATTTCAGTTATATAGTGATATTAAGAAATGTTGAAAGTGTATTTCTGATTTTTTAAAATAATAACCGACCGAATGGTTGTTAAGGACAGGTGGATGGAGTATCATGCACGTCGAATTGGCCCAATGTCAAAATCATAACCAGAGTGAAGTGTGTCAATGCAAAGTCAAGCGTCTGCTTAAGCTTAAATTTTGAAAAATACAAGTTTTTCATTGCATAGTTTCGTAGCCTAGGACCTTAACTTCAATTTGCAACAAAGATTTTGTAAAAACTCCGAAAAATTAACCGAGTCACGATTATTTTTGTGACGGGTCGGATCGCCTACTGCGCCACGGCGAACGGCGGCGATTTACCTTTTTTTCTTTTGCGTTTTTCTCGAAATTCCGATATTCCTCCGAATCACTTCAAATTCAAACGGAGTATAGTTTATAACGTTTTATATCGTATGACCGGATAATATTTTCATATTTTTATCCATTTGTTAATAACAAACGATTACAGTTGTATTTTTCCAAAAAAAAACAAACATTTTTCACAGCGTGCAATTTTGGTAATTTCCAAAATTTCAAATAGCATCCGTTCGTACGAAACTTATATTATATTAATATTAAACTGACATTACCCATACAGCGGCACTTTGTTCAATCAAAAATAACCCTATTGTTTATCAATATTTTTCAATGAAAAAAAAGCTCCGTCTTGGCACGACCATATATTAATAGTGTGTGAAATCTCGATCTCGTTATTCCAATACTCTCATCAGAAAAAAAAAGTTGACAATCGACCTGTGTTTTTGGAACTCGAGCTCATGCAGACCCGTTTAGTGATCTTTGCATAACATGCTTTCGTTTGAATGAACGTGGGGGATACATATGATGTTGAGTATAGTGACAATTGGCTACTAGAGGAAGGTCCTTAAAGTCGAACGTTCTCTGAATCACCTAGCCTTACATATAAATATACATACTGATTCATGCTTGCATTTACAGGGACAAAACAGAATGCTACCAACGTACGTGAACGTGTATGAGTGGAAGTAATGGGAGAGCATAATCGGTCGTAAATGTCGAGCATTAAAATATTCGTTCTCGGGGGCCGTGTGTGTACCGTGACATCCAAAGCTATAATAACACACACCTGCAATCTATACCTGTTCCAACGTACGTGTGAACATTCGCGAGTCTCCGCGAGCTCGAGACATCACAGCGAGAGAAACCTTAATCCGATACGATGTGCAGACTCGCGCTCCGCAGATATCCACGTAATATCGAACCTTATTATACTGCTGCCAACGAGTCGGAACGAGGTACATCGACAGAGAGAGAATGAGGGTGTGCTGCAACTGCAGGCAATTGCCTGTCGTCTCATTCATGTGTGTATGTATATATATATATATATATATATATATGCACACACGCACATATGAATACACGTTCATATCAAGCTCTCGACGATTGCCTTTCCGTTGCACTAGGTGACTCGAAATATCCGGTTATTATAGATGTACGTATGTATCCACCCGGATATTTCGATTGGTACGAACGTATACATATACATACAGATAAATTAGTAACGCGTGTCTTGTATACCTACAGCATAATATACTCGTTAATGCGGAGGCACAATTTCGAAAAGCAGAAGGTTGAGATAAACTTCAAAAAATCGACTTCGAAAAAAATTCCACTGAATAGTAAGAAATAATTAATAGGTCACCACAATTACTACTTTGCTTAAAAATTAATTAATTTAACTATTACTTGAGGCCGGATATACATTTACAACGATCCAAAAATCGATTTCTTTTTTTTTTCTTTGAACGATAGAACTATATATGTAGAATAGTTCCCCAAAGTTTCAAAGCGAAATTCGAAAAACTTCAAACGTTACAGCCCGTAACGCTGTGCCTCACCGCACTGATTCGGAGCGGGCGTGAACTTCAAACGCGTTTTTCTCAAAACTGCATTATCGAAATTGGCGTGCAGGATTACTCAAAAACTATCAAGCCGATTGAGGTGAAACTCGGTAGAAATATTGATAATATTGGTACCTTCTACTTGACGAGAATTGTTTTTGAAAAATTGGGAAAAAAAACTACTTTTTTAATCCACATTTTACAGAAATGTTGCGTGAAATGTTGATTTTTTTGTAGATGCGTGCCATTTTCGTAAATTTGCATTTTATTCATTTTGATTACCGTCACATAGAAACTATACACGTTCTACCTGAAAAAATGTTTGAACTTTTTTGCAAATCAAAGTCTACGGGAAACTAGACTGCACGCCGATTCGCAACTCCCGCGGCGACCTTGCTGTAACACTCTGTCTCCGTCATGTTGATGATGAATTAATTTAAAAAAAATTGTTTTGTATACTTAAATATACTATTAAAGTATATCTAAAGTTTGACAATTGTAGAATAATTATTTCTTAGTTTAAAAAATCTCTCAATATCGCTTATTTTTTTCCTGTCTAAATGTATATCCCGCCTTATCCCTTCGTTGACACACTTATATTTGGCCACGATTTTGACACACTAGGTCAATTTGACCCGGATAGTACTTCATCGACCTGCCATTAAAAAACGTTCGATCGGTTTTTATTGAAAATATATCAAGGATACACTTTGAACATTTCTTAATATGTCTACGTAATTAAAATTCGGAAAGTGTAAAGTTGAATTGGTGTGAAAAATTCTTGAAAACTTTCAATTTTGGGAAATTTGGCATTTTATTTGAAATTCGTCCGGGTCAAAATGACCCAGTGTGTCAAGGTAGGGTTAATAATTGAAATCATTCGTTTTTCGAATCAGTGCCAAGTCGAACAAATCCAAACACTCGATCGGCCCGCTCGAACACCAAATATTAAACGCGTCTATCCGCGTTGAGGTCGCTGACTCGGCCATCTAGCGATTTCGTAACTTTTCTAAACACTAAAGACGTTTGATTTGGCTTGGCACCGACTTCAAAAACGAATTATTTTAATTATTGAGTCATAACTGACCTAATTGATTATTAAGCAACGTAAAACCATTAATTAGTAAATAATTGTGGTAGTCTATTTAACTATTTTTCTTTAGTGTACTTTTTTTTGAGTCGGTTTTTTAATTTTAGTTAATTTTTTTCATTTTGAGTGGCAACTGCCCTGGTTGATAACCAAGCATGGGTAGACCCACTAAACACGCTTCTCGTGTGAGAAAGTTGCGTGGAGTTCTCGTTAAAGAGTTCTGTGGAAGATCTTCGGACTCCATCATCAGATCCTTACTAAATTTATATAGGACCCCCTCGGGAGTACGTACTAACTAATGAAAAAAATACTCTAACCGCTTAATATTTGTCAGAGTGATATGTGAACGTTTACACTACCAAAAGTTTCGATCACTTTGGATAATTACACAATTATACTAGAATAATACAATTCATTACACAGAGCTAGATAATATCTTCGTAAAATTGTAAATTAAATGAACATTATTACTATTCTAACATTATTTGGCAATTATCCAGTGACCGAAAATTTTGTAATTTTCTGAAGTGTCCGAAAACTTTTGGGCCGGTAGTGTATATATATATACATATGTATATATACAGGGTGTCCCTCTTATCTCTGGCACCCGAAATAACTCGGCAATTATCGACGTCACAAAAAAATGTTCCAGACAAAAGTTGTACGGTGTGAAGGGGGCCATCAAATGCGACCAATTTTTTTTTATCTCGGTGGAGGCGCTGAGGCGCAGTGAAGATCACCTCCACTTTTTAAAATGAAATGGTACATTTTTCATTCAGCCATCTTGTGGAGCACCTCAAGCCGCATAAAAAACATTGGGGGTCAAAGGCGTTCAAGGTCATTCAAGGTCACCTATTAAAGTGAAACACAAATCTAAATATCTCGGATCACTGCTATATTTGGTAGTGATCCGAGATATTTAGATTTGTATCATTGATACTGACCTTGAATGACCTTGAACGACTTTGACCCCCTAATATTTTTTATGCAGCTTGAGGTGCTCCACAAGATGGTTGAAAACAAAATGTACCACTCCATTAAAAAAAAGTGGAGGTGACCTTCACTGAGCGTCAGCGACTCCAAAGAAATAAAAAAAATTGATCGCATTTGATGGCCCCCTTCACACCGTACAACTTTTGTCTGGAACATTTCTTTGTGACGTCGATAATTACCGAGTTATTTCGGGTGGCAGAGATAAGAGGGACACCCTGTATATATATATACACTTGAATTGAGAACGTCTTCTTTTTTAAAAGTCGGTTAAAAATCGAGATTTCTTCTCGCCACGGTCCATTAAAGAAAAAGAAAGTTAAAAACATAACGAAATAAAAAGAATCCAGAAGCCATCAGTTTGACGAGGTAGAAATATCTACTTGGGTTTGTTTGGGTTTTACGTCGAAGAGAAAGTATTCGTAAAGTGTGTGGACATTTTCTAGATACTCATCGGTCCGTCATTTTATCCAGATTAAATCACGAAGAAAAAGTAGGTATGCTATAAAAGTGAAGGAATTTATAGCGATAAACACCAGAGTAAAAAAAAAGTGAATATTTTGTCCTCTCGGTATCAGCAAACCTGTTTGAGGAAGGAACGGGAGTGCCTGTATCCCAAACGCGTTTCTCGACAACTTCGGCTCGAAGAGCGCACCGGCTCCACACGCGGCCTTGAGATTAGCCTTGACAGGCTAAAGAGAGGCTGCGGTCAATCTCTCGCCGTATATATACCGCGCAACGAAAGCCGAGGTTTGATCCAACACATTGTGGTAAGTAGAAGAAAAAGAAAAAAGATAGAAGCACGCTTCGGGTGTTAGCAATGTCAGACATCTCGATGAGGCTCAGCAGCCGTGAGCTCCGCAGCTTAGCGCTTCCCGCGCTAACGTCGTACATTCTTTAGAGCCTCTTCGGATCCTCTTACGCCGAGCTTATGTGACGGCACCTTTGTTCTTCGGATAGTAGAGTTTCTCATTGTATCGCTCGAGTCACCAATCATTCCGCACGTCGAGGCGCGGAAAAGTGGGAGAAGTCGATATACCGAGGACTATAGGCCTTTGGATCTTCCAGGCTCGGGACGAAAATTGGCAACATTGAACCTGTTTTCGATTTAAAGATCCACGGAGTAGATAGCAGCGATGGGAAAATACGAATAATTTGAATCTTCGAGACACCCCGAAGATTCCTTTCGAAAGGGGTTTGTCTTGAAACAACCTTAAATAGTCCCGTGATAAGGATTTAAAAAACGGGATGGCGAAAGTCCTGGAGCCCGTGCAGAAATTTATTCGGGAGTCCTCAGACCGTATTGAAGTTTGCATCGAAGGAATGCAAGGAATTTTTTTTTTTCGTATCGTCTTATTTTTCTGCCACATTTAGGCTACGGAAATAAGTGGAAGATTATTGGGAATCCTTCTTGAAAAATTATAACCAACAGCTGGAGGAAAAAAGATTCTGGAGAATAAAAATAAAGCAATGAGAAAATCGAGAAGAATTTTCGTTGCATTCCAACGATGCAAACTTTGACACCTTCAGATCCTACCACGTCTCTATAGGGATTTGATAGGAGTCCAAGTGGATTACGCGTTATTTTCGGATTCACGTCGTTTGGCATTTTTTTATTTGAAATTCTCAACCTGAATTTGTTGGATTTCTCGAAAAAATATCTTTTCGTAATCCCGTGCACAAATTTGTTGGGGAGTCCCGAGACGCACCCACATTTCTATAGGAATTTGTCAGGGACACCGCAAACAAGAACTCCTCATTGGGATCCAATTGGATTCTGCACTGTTCCCCGATGAGAGCCGTTTGAGAATTCTTACTACGTACGAATCGAAAATATGTGAAAAATCACGAGCAAAAAGTCGGCGTGTTGAAACATAACCTGCACGCTTCGTCAGCGTTTACGTCTGTGGTGATATGGCAAAGTGCGGTGAAATAAATAACAAACGACAATTACAGTGGATTTTCAGTAATGTGACTCAAATCGATTTTTATAATATATTTTTCTAAGCGATTTTCAAGAGCTTTTTCAAGATCCACCCATTTTGTTTATCTAGATGTTTTATTATTTTTTAATATAATTTTTATATAATTTATATAATTCGACGTACAGAATGCGGTGGGATCCATCAAGAATCGCATTGAATTCTGTTGAATAATGTGGGAATCCTTGTGAGGTTGAAGTTAGCATCATTGGAATGCAACGATTTTGTTTTCTTTCTCATTCTGCATTTTTTCATTTTGATCATTATCGAGAATCTTGTTATTACGAAATGAGGCCATAAATCTCTAAGGGGTCGTCCATATATTACGTCATCGATTTTTGCTGACGACACGCCCCGAAAACATCATATTCTTTGTATCGTCATAATCCAATTATCGTTACCATCATCTAACCAGACCCCCCTATTCTAAAATAACGTAATTTATGAACGGCTTCTGATAAGAATCCGTGAAATGTTTGAGCGATTTTCACAACCTATATCGGCAAATAAAAATTGAGCAATTAAAAAGAATTAATTTTCGTTGCATTCCAATGATGCGAACTTCAACATCATGAATCCTTTAGCATTCAAACTGGATTCGTATACTCCAATGGGGAATCTCGATGAGAATCCAATGTACGAGCGTGACGTTTTAGTATAGGGATCCAATGCGATGACCTACGGTGCCTATCAGTAGGTGGGAACAAGTATGGGAATCCAATTGGATCCCTACCACAATTTCTGCATGGTAGGATGCTCGAGGGAGCATTCTACAGAGCTCATTGAGAGTCTTCTTGCTCTCCATAATCAATTTTGGTATTATAATGATCATCTATTTTGTGATGTTTTTATTCTCTCTTATAATTGAGCGTAAACGTGCTTACAACTAGTGCTACGTGGTGATTTTCGAAGCGCGAAATATTCATCCTCGTCCAATCTTTAATTCCATTCTAACCCTCGTTTCTCAACAAATCCAAACAAAATGGTTCAACAAATTTTTGATTCGTCACAAACAAATTAGAAGTTACTACCTCGGTATCCATCCACGATTAACCACCCATATGCCACCTTTCCCAACACCCCAAAACATTAAGGAGCTATACCAGTGTGGACGCTGAAAATTTGGGTGATTTTCGGGAATATTTTGGAAGAAAAGTACTCAATTAAATGTTTCGGAAAATTAAGAATATATTTGGCTACATTTGACCTATATTACATAATTTTTGCAGATAAAAATATTGAGATCCAAGCGACTTGTGCGCTGCCTTCGGACGCGCAAAAAAAAGGTCCTCCACTGCAGACATGATTCCGGCCGATTGAGTAGCTTAAACCGAAAAAGGAAAAATGTCATTAAACCGGAAGGTATTACCTGTACAATGACGTAGGATTTTGGAAAAATGTCAAAATCTAACAAAATGGCGTACTTATGAAAAAAAAGTTTGTTTTCTTGCCTATAAAATGGTCATTTTCTTCAATGCCAAATCGTCAATTTTCATCCAATCAAAAATATCCTGCGTCATTGTAGAGTAAATATATTCAAGAGTACTCAGTTCAAATTTCAAGTCAATCGAATAATTGCTCTTTGTGTTACAATGTCAGCGAATTTGAAAAATCTCGTTTCGAGAAAAACGCGTTTGAAGATTAGCTATCGATTTTTGCAAGATAAAATGATATTTACCATAAAAACTGCTAATCAGCTATACTTGGCCCATACAATGTCTTGTTCCTCGAATAATTTCCGCTGAGAGGCTGAAGCTTTCCCCACTGGTATAGCCCCTTAAACTACCCTCATTGGGCAAATCAAATGGATAATTTTCAAAATTCTCGACGTCCTGGTGAAATGCACTAGGCATTGAAAAAATATTGCCAGTTTTTCGTGTTAATGCGAACGCAAGACATTTCCCTTGGACATTCTTCCGATTGAATGGCAGAGAAAGAGACGGAGAGAGAATCGAGTGCTCGTCAGCGATTGAACATCCTTAAGAGGCGAGCCACTTCCAGAAAAGATACGAAGAGTCGGCTCGTTTATTCGTAGAATTTCCGCGAGTGTTCCCTCTCGTATTACCAGATAGAGGAACGCGTATATATCCGAGGGAACGTGTCGGTCGTGTGTGTATCGGGTCGTGCCGGTTACACGAGTTGGGATGCTGCCTCCTCGAGTCGAGAGTACCCCGAGAGAAGAAGACGCGATTTACGTTCGTGCCTATACTTCTCTCTCCCTGGTACGCATCGTTCTCACCTAATCTCGCACACGTAAATACGAATACAACAATATATATATATATATATATATATATATATATATATATATATATATATATGGGGTATTCCAGCTCAACTCAAACAACTATTGTCCTCACTATCGTTGATTAGTAAATTTCCATAGAAAACCTCACTTCTGATGTCAACAAAGCACCTGATGGTTTTTCATTTTTTTCCTCCGACCCTTGCTCTTTTGTCTCTGTAAAAAATCGAATAGTCCGCTCGAATCGTTTTTTTAATTCTCAAAAAATTTAGATACTTTTTAGACTTGCTGTGCATTTTTCACTAAAGCTCGACTTGTTTGGGCATCAGAAGAGTACTTTTTCGGGCTAGCAGATTTAAAAAACCTCAAAAATATAGTTTCAAGTGAAATTTAATTTGGGTGGGATGTACTCCATTCTGAAGTGTTCTCTAATCATCCCTATTTTTGCTATGGTATGTATCCTACGTTATATGAGCCGTGTTATGTAGTTGTCCTCTCTCTGTCTCTCTCTCTCTCTCTCTCTCTCTCTCTCTCTCTCTCTCTCTCTCTCTCTCTCTCTCCCTCTCTCTCCCTCTCCTTTCCGTTGTGCTAGTAATTTGGATCTACCTGAACAAAAAAGGCTCCGATTCATTTTTTTAACCTGATCCCAATCTTTCGCCGAGCATTATATTACACACATTTTTTCTGTTTTGGAAACGAATTTTTTCGTCATTGTTGGAGGTTATTTTTTACTTGCACGGCCGAAAAAGTACTCTTCTGACATCCAAAGTGTCGAGGAATCATTCCCAAAATCGGAATTACACAAAAATTGATGAAAAATGAAAAAAAGCAGGTCTAAAAAGCGATTTTCAAGAGCTTTTTCAAGATCCACCCATTTTGTTTATCTAGATGTTTTATTATTTTTTAATATAATTTTTATATAATTTATATAATTCGACGTACAGAATGCGGTGGGATCCATCAAGAATCGCATTGAATTCTGTTGAATAATGTGGGAATCCTTGTGAGGTTGAAGTTAGCATCATTGGAATGCAACGATTTTGTTTTCTTTCTCATTCTGCATTTTTTCATTTTGATCATTATCGAGAATCTTGTTATTACGAAATGAGGCCATAAATCTCTAAGGGGTCGTCCATATATTACGTCATCGATTTTTGCTGACGACACGCCCCGAAAACATCATATTCTTTGTATCGTCATAATCCAATTATCGTTACCATCATCTAACCAGACCCCCCTATTCTAAAATAACGTAATTTATGAACGGCTTCTGATAAGAATCCGTGAAATGTTTGAGCGATTTTCACAACCTATATCGGCAAATAAAAATTGAGCAATTAAAAAGAATTAATTTTCGTTGCATTCCAATGATGCGAACTTCAACATCATGAATCCTTTAGCATTCAAACTGGATTCGTATACTCCAATGGGGAATCTCGATGAGAATCCAATATACGAGCGTGACGTTTTAGTATAGGGATCCAATGCGATGACCTACGGTGCCTATCAGTAGGTGGGAACAAGTATGGGAATCCAATTGGATCCCTACCACAATTTCTGCATGGTAGGATGCTCGAGGGAGCATTCGAGCTCAAACAAAAAGGCTGTCAAGTCACCATTTGATTTCTCCTAATTCGAACAACATTCAAAACAATTCGACCGTGAATTAAATTTTGCAAATCACCGCAACGTCTACGCCACAATTATAACTATATTCTCAGGCACACACTGAGAAAAAAAAACCAATTGAATCGAAAAATATATTGGTTGATCCAAATAAATGTCTGAACGCGGAGTGCCACCGATATATGAGATTGTTACAATAGTATAAAATATTGGAAAATGTGATTGATTAAAATAACATATATTATTTGAAAATCTCTTCTGTTCTCTGAATATCTACATTATCCGTCAAATAAAATTATATTTGATTGAAGTCATTCAATATACAATACGTAGATGTATCGATGAAATAATTAAGCGGTGGCTACAACATTTTTATTTCGTAAAAAAATATAATCAATAGAATTACCCTGGAAAAAAAGTTCATGGATGAGTGGATATGTTCATATATGATTCAGATATTGTCATATATGTTTTAGATATTGTTATTTATGTATCAGATATATTTATATCTGACATTTTGCAGTATCATATATGATTAGGTCTGATCATATTCCACATCACATATGCATATAGAAGATCATATCTGATCAAATACAGTATCTGACCTGACCATATATGAACTCATATCTGTTTATATCTGGCTAAGTACCAAGGCGAGATCATATCCGATCAAATACGGCACCAGACTCCGCTATATAGATCTCATATATGTTTTTATGTGGTCAGGTACCAAGGCGAGTTGGCAGCGTGAAACCATATCTGAACATATATGATGTGATATATGAGCAGGCACGTTCATATAAAATTTTATCCCATCAGATACGATACCAAACCTGGAAAATATACGAAGTCTTATACACTCATACCTTATCGTATATGCAGTTCAGTTGTTCACACATGAGAACATCTGAATATATGAAACGATATATGAGGATATGAGACGATGTCCGATCAGATATGGCACCTCACCTGACTGTATTATATGTGACCATGTGAGTTACTATAATATTATTAATTATTAACACGTCAAGTGATGACGTGTTAATAACCCTGCTCTATATATGTAGACATTTTAATATCTTCATCGCTGCACTAACAAGATTTGATCTGTCTCAACAGGGTAAGATTTGCTCTGATATAGTCGGAGTCATACGTGGTCTGATAGTTTAGATAAACTATGATTCTATCATATGGGCAGGTCTATTGTTCATTGATGTCCAGGTCTACTGGGATCCACGGTATTTTATTCTTATACGGACAGACAGATCTGGTCCAATAAAATCAGATCTACCTGACATGATCAGATCTGGCCCAATAAAATCAGATCTGGTCCAACAAGATCAGATCTTGCCTGAGGATTGGATTTGGTCAGACCTGCTGCGATATGGACGGGTCTGCTCTCAAAATTATCAAAATGGCTCTGATATGATCATACATAATCAGATATAAGCATACATGATCTGTCATGACACTACATGAACAGATATGGCCATTTTTCTTGTCTGATCATATCTGATTCTACAGATATGATTCGTATATATTCAGATATGACCTTTTTTCCCGGGTAATTATTTCTTTACGACGTCGAAACGAATATGCCATGACACGTAACATTTTCGTATTCCGTACAATATCAAAAGTTCAATATCATGCAACTAGTTTGAGAGACAAGTGTATACCATGATTGAATTATCAACAATATGGATCCGAAATAATGGTATTTTTGCCACAAAGTACAGCTGTCATCTGCAGCAACGCATTTAGTCTGGTAGAAAAAATATAATATTCGATATAATAAATGTTCATTGCAATCAAAAGAATATATTTGTGAATCCAAGTCATGTTTTTAATATGATTCTATGTGCACTTGCAAACATTTCTTGATTGTTGGTTCAAATAAATGTACACTCACGAGAATAGCTGAAAATATTTGAAAAATTGCATGCGGTTCTTCGGAATAGGATAGAATTGTCACAATAAAGTGTTTGATCGAATTCGTTTTATTAAAAAAATTGAAAGTTTTTCATTTTTTTTTTACTTTAAACAAAAAGTGAGCATCCACGATAATAGTGGAGAGAATATCAGATATCCAATGGAATATCCATGGAGAGAATATCAGATATTGAACTGATAAGAGCAGATACTACACTTTGATCTTAGCCACAACCCAAGAAGCGATACTCTTTAGTTTCTTCGGCGTTTAAGTAGATTTTCGGTTCGCGCTACGCTTACGAGAAACGAGCGCGCGGGCGGCTTCTAGCGGTTGCTCCGAAAACTACAGGTTTCCTCACACCTATAATTTCGGCGGCGCTCGGCCATGATATGGTTGAATTTTTTCAACCAAATGCGCAAGAAACAAATTTTATTTTCGCATAATTTTTTAACCAATTCAGACATTTGCTTAATATTTTTCAATCAAAATATTAATATTTTAACGAATAATGTACTTGAAAATCAATATCGGATATGGTGAAAAAAATAAAATAACACATTTACTCAATAGAAATTTTATCTGAATCAAACGAGCGAAATTCAATTTTTCTTGTATACTCGAATCAACAATATTCATGTTATGAATTAAAACGCTTTTTTTTATCGTTGCAGAAAATGCATTCAAAACTATATAATGTGTTCGCCATACATTTTTACATAGTTTGAATAATATATTGTTCTCGGCTAACAATATATCTTTCAAATGAAAAAAAAAAACTTTTAATTTTACCATGCTATTAAAGTCAATAGCGTTTTGTTTGGACTAAAAAATCCGATTATTTACACCAACAATTTTACAATACAATCAACGTCATTTCATTCAATAACACCAATGACATTGGATCAGTGCTTTTTTTTATCTCATTGCGGTCATGTCATAGAGTCGCGCGCATACCTCAAAGCTCGTGTTGCGGCGACCGTAAATTCTCGAAGGAATAATATCTACGATCGCGGGCAGAGTATAATAGGCACGCAAAGCAGCATCCGAAGTATACGGACCGCCTGGTAAGAGACGACCAAGACACACACACACACACACGCGTGAAAGCTCGATCGTTTTTCGTCGGGCAGGAATTCGGCCTCGTAACCTCCAAGGCCGGGGACACCGTGGATTCTCGTGGAGGAGACCCCGGCGCTTTACGACCAGCAATTTATCGGTTTGCTTCCCCGGAGGTTGCTCGACGTTCTCGCGTGCACGTTGCACCCGACTGTACGTTCCAGGGTGCCATATATGGAGCTGTGTCTATGTGTGCGGATATGTATATATCCGGCTACGAATACAGATATGTAACAGGTAAAACGTTGGGGCAAAAGTCCGCGAGTCTATAAATCGCAGCGGTACATGGTACCCGGAAGAAGAGAAACGAGTACGCGAGATGCACAACGATAAAGAGGACGACGGCTACGACGACGGGGATGAAAAGAGAGGAAACAGAGAGAAATCCGTATCTAGGGTCAAGGAAAAAGATCACATGCGCAGGTGTGGACTTCAACATGGGAGCATATAGGAGAATTGCATACGTCACGGTGAGCTCTGCATCACCGAATTTCTTCCAAACAGATGAGTCTTACCACCGAAATTCGTATCCTCGTGGATGCTGCCCGGACACCCGAAAAATGTCAAAACTCTTTGCGATAGTCGTGAATCAGGAAAGAGGGATGA